>CAUZLF010000732.1:40949-103535 GCA_963580285.1 Lucinisca nassula | reverse complement strand
TTGGCTACAGCCTGGGACTTTTTTGGGTGTGTGTGTGTGTGGGGGGGGGGGGGGGGTACGACCCACAGAATGGCCAAATGGCTATCCAAAACAAAAAGATATAAGCGATACACACACTCACAGATAACCATATAAAAATAAACCGCGACAGAAATGAAAAATAAAAGAGGACTCGACATCAAGAAACAACTGAAATGCCTGAGCAAAAGAAAATCAACAGTTACACTCGGATGGGCCCAACCTTTGTCCCTGATTTATCCTCAATCAATATCTTTTAAACAAATTTATGGTTTTATAACAAATTTTGCATCTGAAGTGATATTGATAACCTCTAGTCTGGGATTGTTGCACAACTTTTTGCATTACGATAACACATCCGTGCGACAAAGTGCATTTTTCACATCTACAAAATGGCTACTTTTCTGTTTAAAATCAGTGATATTTTTCTTATTTACACTGCTGTCATAGGTGGTGAGTGCTCGTTAGACACGCCTCATTGAATGTACAGTGATGTTTATATTCAGACCAGGGGCCAGTTTCATCAATAAACATCGTACAATTAATCTTAAATTGTTCTTACGCACTTTTTAAAGAACTGCGTACGCCAGTTTCATCAAAACATCGCAAAGTGTTCGTAAGAGCTAAATTTGCGTTTCACTAAAATATGTCGCAATTTTGAATATGCTCTTAAACGGGGCCACAGATTGTCACATGTGTGATCACGTGCCGTCTTGAAATAGCCGTGTAAAGTAAATAACACGTTTTAAACTATTGTTGCAGTGGACCTAGATATATATCCAGTACAAACAACGTTGAATCAACGTTTATTCTAGGTTATTTCAAACTTGTGTTCCCATTTCATTATCGTGAGATACAGATATTAATTATCTGGAACCCCTTTCCACTGTACCACTGGCGAGTTGGTCTGTTTGTGGACGTCGTGACGTCAGGCTAACGTTGATTTAACGTTGTCATTTTCACAATGAACCTTTTACAATCGCGTTTGTCAGTAAATGCGGGGTGATGGTGTCTTCAGCATTGTTGAGTTTATAATATTAGATGGCATGTGAGACTTTGCTGAGCATTTTATTAGCTTTTCCTGCTCAATTTATTAATTATGAAATGGAAGAGAATGAATACAAGATTCAATTTGTCGTATGATTTGTTTGATTTGCGGTTTTACGTCCCCGTCAACACTGTAAAGGTCATTTTGGAGACGTTGCTTCCAATTTGTGGGACTTTTACCGGACATTGAGATGAAATGACATCTCAAGCCCTGTCGCAAAATGAAACCACTAGGGTTTATAAGCATGGACGGTCCGCCTCGCACCGCGGTTCCTGGACAGGCTTAGATCCTCTAAGCGGTTTACCAGTACTAGTGTGCGAGCCGGATCCAGCTCTGCGTCGAAGCATCATGGAGCCCATATATTTTTTCAAGCCCCTATGGGCGGGGGCCATTAATTTATCGTATGAACATAAAACACAGTTAATGGATAATTTTTTACACAAAACGTCAATATATGACGTTGTTTACTAGGGATACCTCACATAACGTTACGTGACGTAGCCTCTGTAAGTGTTCGTATATAAAGTATGCCAGTTTTTAGCTCCAGTTTGTTGTTGGCAATGGTTTGTATATAGCAGATATATATTCATTGATATAGATCGATGACTGTTTACTGAACACTACGTCACACGGACTATTCCATCGGAAACCGTTATGTAGGGGTAACCAACTTTTCACTCGCTTAATTCACAAAATCTTTGCTATATATTATTCTGATATGACATCGTTGAAGGTATACGATATGGCGGTATTCGTTAGATACATAAACTTTAACGATCTAGTCATAAAAAGGCCGTAGGTTCGAATCTCAAATTTTGAATAACATTTTTGTTTTTCGTTCTTTTTTTCCTTTAATATACAGTTTTATGCAGCCTGTGGCAAATGTTCAAACCTGAGTTTTTGGAACTTTGCAGACGAAATAAACCAGCTCCTCCTTATCGAGTTGACCAGCCTTTGAAGAGACACGGGCACACAGTTCTGCGGCTTTCACCATACCACCCTGGTCTGAATGCCAAAACGATGATATGGGGAAATTTGAAAGGTTATATTTGCCAAAGAAATTTTCAGCTTCACATGACATATCTCAAGGCTCTGATCGAAGAAGGCATTGGAAGCATTGTTGGAAAAGAATGGTCTGCTTGCTTAACAAATGTCGAAAAGGCTGAACAGTTTTTTTTTTGTTTGTTTGATTTGAGGTTTAACGTCCCCGTCAACACTGTAAAGGTCATTTTGGAGACGTTGCTTCCAATTTTGTGGGACTTTTACCCGACATTGAGATGAAATAACATCTCAAGCCCTGCCGCCCAATAAAACCAATAGGGTTTATTAGCATGGAAGGTTCGCCTCGCACCGCGGTTCCTGGACAGGCTTAGATCCTCTAAGCGGTTTACCAGTACTAGTGTGCGGGCCGGTTTCAGCTCTGCGTGGACAGGACTATTCTTTTGTTTGATCGGAGGTGTATCGTCCCCGTCAACACGGTATTGGTTATTTTTGAGACGCTGCTTCCAATTTTGCCGGACTTTTACCCGACATTGAGATGAAATGACATCTCAAGCCCTGTCGCCCAATGAAACCAATAGGGTTAATATGCATGGACGGGCCGGCTCGCACCGCTTTGCCTGGGCAGGCTTAGATCATCTAAGCGGTTTACCAGTACTCGTGTGTGGGTCGGTTTAGCTCTGCGTGGAAGCATCGTGGAGCCCATCCATTTCTTCCAGTCCCAATGGGCGGGGGCCTGAACAGGACTATCGTAAAAAGCGACATCGCTGTTGAGGCAGAAATGGACTCTGACAGTGACATTAGAGATGATAGCAACGAAGGTACAGAGACTGCTACTGAGGGTGATGAATCTACCGACCATCACGAAAACATGCATATGCACGCTGTAAATTTTACCGCCGTAAAAATATAAAATTTATGATGAAAAATTGCACTATTTTCCTTATTTATGCTCTAAAATATAGATTGTGGGTACCCGTTAGAACCGCCTCGATGAGGCGGTTCTAATGTGTACCCAGAATCTATATTTTTAGCAGAAATAAGAAAAATAAGGTTTACCCCTGCAAACCCCAGTTTTATTATATAAAAGTGTATTTCAAGCGGATTAAAATAACATAGGCGCGTTTTCGTTATGACTGCCGAAGAATCAAAACTCTTTTTGTTATGCAATTTCGAAATATGAGATTCTAAAATTAAAAAATTCAAGTTAATGTGAATCGCTGAAATTTGAAAATAATGAATGACATACTAAATTTAAAAAAAAAAAAAAAAGTGTGTGTGTGTGTGGGGGGGGGGGGATCTTAGAATAAAAAAAAACAACAACAGATATATACAATCAAAACAATACGTAGAGCTGTAGCAAGGCTCAAAATATATGTGATAATTTTTATTTATAATAATACAGAAAAAAAAGAAAAAAAAAAGAAAAGTTTTAAAATAATTACAACGTATGAGTGTCTCTTCCGCCATTTGCCCTCACCACACCGCGGACTACAGTAATTCTGAACTGTAACTGTAACCACTGGGCTATTTGTTATTCACGATCATTTGAGCGTACAGTAAACTTACATTCAAAACGATGCCTACCATCAAATTATTACATAAGGTATTTGTTTTTAAGTTTTCAGTTCTTCTCGACATTTTTTGTCATATTTTTATTTTCTGTCTTTTATAATCCAAACAATGTATTCTATTGTTGCGCATGAGAATGTGTTTCAGCTTTTATCTAAGAAGATTGTATATACTGATGACACTGTTCTCCCTAGATAACGGTATCAGATGGACCGGCCCGTGTGACGTAATGTTCAGTAAACAGTCATCGACCTATAGTTCATCTGTCAGGCCGTCAAGCCTTTCGATGAAAAATAAATTCAGTTCATTTGCAATATGGATCCTACAGCATGACTGATTTTAAGTTACTTGTTTTATAGCTACATGTATACACAGTTGCACATAGACGAAATGACAGTACGCCAGACAATGACCCCCGGCCACCCGTTTTGTTTTCGTCCACATCTGATTAATGATCGGCTCGAAATAAAAGAAATAAATCTTGAAAGGGCCATAAAACCAAAACTCAAGGTCAATGTCACAGTCTTAGTAATTTACTTTTTATGGATTTGGTTCTATCACACTTTTTACAAGATATTACGACATTACCCACACCTACGCCGATGTTCTCATGGACAGTATTCCAGCCAAGAAAAGCGGTATTTTTTTTATTTGGCAACATGCTTTTTTTTTTTCTTGGTGAGGGTGGTCCCTGGGTGGGGGCATCTGAGTCTTCATTTTAATCAAAAGTCTTATCGAAGAGTGTTGGTAATCGTTAGAACTACCTGAACGCGTTGGTCCTTTTGTTTGTATTGAGGTTTAAAGTCCCCGCCAACCGTTGGTACAATGTACATGTACTTAGGTCAGTATGGAGACGCTGCTTTCGGTTTTGTATAACTTTTACCCGACCTTGAGGTGAAGTGACATTATAAACCCTACCGACCAAAGAAGCCGCTAGGATTGAAGGAGCGGTCCCACTCGAACCACTTTTCTACGGCAGGCTTTTACATTCTAAGCGGTTAACCAGTAATCAAGTTTGGTCGGTTTTAGCTGTGCGCGGAAGCACTATGTCTCCAAGCCCCGATGGTCGAAAACCAGCGTCGGTTCTATATATGTTACACCATGAAATATAGATTGTGAGTACTCGCAAGCACAACCACTTCTAACGAGTACCCTAAATATCCATTTAACAAAAAGAAAATAAGGAAACACCCAACCAAAATCCAAACTAAAGATTATAACAAAGGTGTCAGGTTCGATGGGTCTTCGTTGCATGGGTCACTGATGAGGCCTTATTACCCGAAACTAGCTAGTGTGGCCCAGAAAACATGTGCACTCCATATTTTCCAGTTCTGTGGTGTATCCCTTGCTTCCAAAGAATAACCCTATCTGTAACATATTGTATGAGTAATGGGCGTGATCTGCGAAGGTAAGCAAAATGACATGTTACCTACCACACTTTTAAGAATGTAACTCAAGAATCTATAACCTATGCTGCGCGTTATCGTCTTCCGCTATGTCAGTGACATGTCCAAAGTTTAAGACGAAAATTTCAATGTGCGACGTCTAAATATTCATCTCAGAAATACGACAAAATGTGCGAACATCGCAGATCTCGAGCATTTGATGAAACAGGATTTTTGTCTTAAGAACTTCGTACGATCTTTTTAAGACGAATATACGTCGCAAAGGCTTTGATGAAACTGGCCCCAGCACATTGCCTTAGCATCAAGAGCTGATGGCGTTTCAATAAAAAACTCAGTGCAGTCAATAATGCATCTCACTTTGGGGAACCATTTCCTAAAACAATCAGGTAAAGATTTTCTTATATCCGCTCGTGTTGGCCACATAACCAACCATCCAAGTTAGTTCCGCATTAGTTTTATCCATATTGTGAAGACAGAACTCACAAGTCCAGTAGAAACGTGAAACCTGAATGCCAAATCAGTGACCAATAGGCCTACTCTGAGCCTCATCATGACTAGAAGAAACTCCTGTTCTAGTGTAAGTTTTCTACTAGGTCCAGGGCGAATATATTCTCCTGGCTTAGTGAATGGATCAGCACCCATTGTCTCTGCTTTGGTTTGTTTCTCTCCTTTCCAGTGCCTCGTATCTGTTGCTTTGAGAAAAAGAAAGTTAAAAAAAAAATTGAAAAGCTCAGTGCTTTTAAAACCGGTATAAAATCTAACGTCTGTCTCTCTTGTTAGTTGTTCAAATGCCATGTCCCCAGAACTTAAAATAGTTGGCTCTTCAGTACAGCTAGCCATCACGAAAACACGCCTTTATAATTTTGACCCCCTTGCACACCACATTTATATAGTAAAACTGGGGTTTCCGGGGGTATACCTTATTTTTCTTATTTCTGCTCTAAAATATAGCTTGTGGGTACTCGTTAGAACCGCCTCGTCGAGGCGGTTCTAACGAGCGCCCAAAATCTCAATTTTGAGCAGAAATAAGAAAATTATCACAATTTTTCATCTTAAAATTTCCATTATTTCGGCGATAAAGGTGGCAATGTATTTGTATAGGCGCGTTTGCGTAATGCTACAGGTTTTGTTTCTGACGATTTCGTTTTTGCAGGAGTAAGATTCACACTGGTTCTGTCCTTGCGCTTTGCAAGTGATTTCTTTTTATGGTCACTCTCTGCCAAGTAGAGGGTTGGATTTGCATTGGCATGGGTTGGTTGTGCATCCACGAAATGGTTTGAACAGGCTCGCATGTATTTGCCAATTGTGAAATCTGCTCTCCCTTTGATGATTTGTTTCTCCCATATCTGCTTCTTTCCATCATCTGACGGGATCTTGTGAAACTGCAGGTCTTTTACGTGTGACCTTATAACATATCTCTCAGGGTAACGTCTGTCATTGTCGCAGCCCCCAACGCAACACCTGTCATGCTTCCCCATAAAGATGTTTCAGTCTGTAAGAATAAGTGATTTGCTTAGCAATGCAGATCAATGCAACACATACATTGTTTATGCCTTTATTCGCACATACATTTGATATTTTAAATGAGTTCCGTCGGAAACAATGTTCAATAGAAGCAGTAATGTTAAATAGAATAAACATAAATGTTGGCTGCCAAAGGTGCATTTAACTTCATTTTTGAAATTACTTGTAACCACTGCCTGTACATGAACTTCTAGAAAATAAACACCGTGGGAACTAAATATTTACTGCAATGTAAATGTACCTTTGTTCGTTTCTGATTAAAATTTCAATTTTTTTTTTCGAATCATTTGTTTTGCTATAATAAAGTAAAGAAATGGTAAAATAGAAGTTTAATTACCTCTTATAAGTTTGGTTAACAGATTCCTGTAATTAATGCTTTATTTTAATGAAAATCTGGATGTAAACACGGAAATCTCTTAGCAGACTACACATTTACTATGGGAGGGCAGTTTATCTGTAGCAGCAGATGGCACCCCAATCACACGGGGTATTCGACTACCTGGAACGCAGACGGATACCAAAAACGCCGACTGAAAAAACAAATAAGCATTCGTGGTGAGTTGAATAAAATCGCATTTTACAGGCATATATTAAATAGATGCCTACAGATGTTGATAGGTATCCGTTTCGCAGTGTCCCGGAATACTTTCCAATAACTGCGGACGTAAATCCTTCTGTCAGTGACGAATTATAACCTTTTTAGTCGGCAAAATATAGATGTTTGATGCAAGTCGACAGTTGTTTTTAGTTTTACAGCAATAATTCGTACATAATTTTCAATGTTTCCTGGATAGCTTAAAATACTTATGCATTAGGTACCTGCTATGGGTTCTTAGAATTAACATAAAGCAGGATTTTATAATTACAGATGTGAAATTCATGATGAGGGTGTTCGAATTAGGATACCAATGACAACCCGCACAGATACCACGCAATGCAGACGGCACAAAGTTATAGTTACCACTGACGTAAAAACAACAAGCGTGGCAAAATGAATAAAATGCAGTAAAATTCATTCTGTTTCCGTTCAATTTGAAAGTTAATCCAGACACTGGAACCTTACCACAGTGTACTTCGACAGTGTACCTCGACCCAAGAGGGTATTCTCAATGTAGAAGGGAAGGCAATGACCAGGAATCGATACGATTGCTTTTCGCCTTTCGTCAAAAGACACCAACAGGACGGCATGTCTTAATACCGCATGTGAGTCATATGCATATGACTTTGGATAGCGCATATGACCTCATTACGATAATACACCCGTGTGACATTTTTGGCTACTTTTCTGAGCAAAATTCGTGACATTTTTCTTATAAATACCGCAAACATAGGTTGTGTGTGATCGTTAGAACCGCATCATTTAGGCGGTTCTAACGAGTACGCACAACCTATGTCTTGGAGCAAAAATAAGAAAAATAATGTATACCCCTTAAACCCCAGTTATCTCTGTACAAAATGGAGTTTAGAGGGGTGTTCTTTACACAGACTTCTTAACATGGCGTGTCACTTTTTTATTAAGTGTCCTAAATCTGTGATTTCATAATGTTAGAAACTTTTACGATCAAATAGGAAGGATTTGTAAATTTTCTATGACCTATTAATAGCGTAAACTCGAAAAAACAACTACGGAAATGAATTCAGTTCTTATCGTTTCCTTTTGTTCATGCAGATTACTTTTAATTTCATTTTTTGACAGATAAATATGATTATACATTATTATAACGACGTTGATATGACGTTGTTTCAGTGTGTGGTACGTGTTGGTAGGGTCGGGTCTTAGGCAATTACGAATCGGTCTCATTAGACAAACAATGTGAAGTTTATAGAAAAATTCCGGGAAAGAATGACGCACATGAAAGAATGGCAAAATAATTATAACCCATATATACCTAGCGGCCCGTTTTCTGGGAAATTAGCAAACAGTGCAGACCCAGATCAGACGCCACTAAATACGGCGTCTGATCTGGGCCTACACTGTTTGCTTAAAGAACATTTATATTTTGTAAAATTTGCCACCAAAACAAATAAGCCTGACACCCTTATAATTCGAAATGACCACTCCAAACTTACTTGGTGGAAGATTCCGTTAAAACATAGAAAAATAGTTTCTTTCCCTCACCTTACCCCCTTCAACAGAAAAGAATGAATGGCTAAACAGGTGTCCAGAATTAAATATTGCCAGGATATTTGTTTGTTTGAATTGAGGTTTAACGTCCCCGTCAACACTATTTAGGTCATTTTGGAGACGCTGCTTTTGTTGGACTCAGATTAACCGACATTGAGATGAAATGACTTCTCAGGCCTTATTGCCCAATGAAACCAAAAGGCTTATATGCATTGGACGGTTTGACTAACACCACTTTGCCTGGGCAGGCTTAGTCCTTCTTAACGGTTTACCAGTACGCATGTGTGGGCAGTTTTAGGTCTGCGTGGAAGCAGCCCATCTATTTCTTCAAGCCCCGATAGGCGGGTGCGTTTGAGTTTACCAACAACAAGGTCATATGGAGACGGGACCTCAGTTTAAAGACTCGCCCGAAAGTCTGGTGAAGCCATGAATCGATATCACGACCCCTGGTTTGTGAGGCGAGTAGCTTATTCTCTACAATTCTAATTGGCATATTGGGATACAAGTATTAGCTTTTACTAAAGCTTGAGTCTACGCTTAGCGCACATTAATTTGTGTAGTCATAGGATTGGAATGTCAAATGATAAAGCTGCTCGTGTGTATTCTGTATAAGTGTGCCAGTGAATACTTAAGCCAAAGATTCCAAAATTGAACTCCAGTTTCCTATATAAACAAAACTACCAATCCTTTACTATAATAACCCCTCGTACTAAGGAAACGAAAAATCAGTAGAACAGATGCATCTGCCTTCTATTAGTGAAAACAAACTAAAAAGGAGGGAAGTCGACATCATCAGAGGGTGTGATAAACTTACTGAAGTGTTCCGGTCAATCCCGGTTTTTAATCATTATAACAAATAACACTGCTGATCAGTCATAGAATATAGCATTCAGTCAGTAATGGCCTTTTCTTTACTGCTTCTGGAGCAAATGTAAACCTTTAAGCGTAGATAATAACACGGATGACATGCTAATAGAAAATAGCATTCACCTAGTCATGACCTTTTCTTAAATGCTTCCGGAGCAAACGTCATCCTTAAGATTGTCTGCGCCCGTGGGCGTAAACAATAATAGAGAAGCGGAATGAATACAAAGTACCCGCATGTATTACATGGTTTATACAGATGCCTATGCAGAGTATGTCAAGATGAGACCTCTCATTCGGAGCTGTTTCATCGTGATCTACTTTATCTCGCATTTTGATGATTTTAATTGAAGCATCTGACATGAAAGTAGCAGAAACTCATGGCGTAAGTGTAAAGTTTTTGTCTGCTGCCCGAGTGATGTAGTCATGCTATGTAGTTTGAGGTCATTTGTCAAGTGTCCCAAATATGGCAATGCAGATCAAGATGAGACGCTGGAAAAATCGGTCATTGGTGTAGACAGTTTGCTTAAACCGCCAGTCTATTTGTAAAACGTACAACAAATAAAACAAAGGACAAAGCCGTCTGTCAAGTATTGTTATGACGAAGATTCTGTTTGTCATATACGGGGTACATACACAATGAAAGGCGCCTGCGACCAGGTAGGAATCATATCAACCTGTGCAGCTGCACAGTCTGATTGCTTTCAGATGCATCTCGGGGCAGAAATTGCTTTCAGATGCATCTCGGTGCTTACTCAAATTGCGCCGATGCGAAACATGTCCAAATATTTCGAACAAACAGTGTCATATGAGTGTTTACATTTTGCTAAGAATGACAGAAATGAAGAATATAGCACGCATTTTGTGCACTTGTGCAAGCCAACTGGCTTGCAGATGTACAACAGTTTTTAACGTTGAACAGGTTGGAGCAGCGTCTATCCGTCAGCAGTTGAAACCTGCCTTCTCCCGAACAATTTTGACGGATTGCATTCACATTTCCTATACACGTTCATATCGTGTAAATTCCGCCACATTTATCTGTGTGACGGTTCTTCTTCTTACTACTACTACTACTACTACTACTACTACTACTACTACTACTATTACTACTACTACTACTACTACTACTACTACTACTACTACTACTACTACTACTACTACTACTACTACTGTATAAGGTACGGCCCCTATTAAGATGATTTCATTTATTTTCATCCCAGCATTAATCAGAGGTGGGTGAAACCGTGTTAACCAGGAGAAGACGACCTGACAAACGTTTGCAGAATTTGGCGTCTCAAATGTGACCCGCACGATGTTCGAACCCACAGCAGTGAGAGACGATATGATTAAGAGACAGCGCTCTAACCCATTAGGTCATGAAGGCCCATTGTTGGAATTTGAAACTGGGTTTATGGGTTTTGATATAATATTATATAGACCAGCTGAACGAAACCGCCAATAAATGCAGACCTTTAGAAGTTTCAATGCACATATATTTGCACAAGATCCACCACTGTCGATCCGATTTCTTCAGTTTCCTGCCCTTCAAACATCCGAAGAAAAAAATGGTTTGGGTCTAGAGATAGACTTCTTAATAGAATGTCGGAAAGAAACGTGAAACATTAGAATACCTGCATGAAACCTCGAACATTTACAAAGTGACTTAAGTGCGGACTGCGGGTTGCGGGCTGCGGGCCGCGGGCTGCGGTTTGTGAGATATAAATAAATAATAATAATAATAATAATAATAAATAAGCTTAAAGGCTGCAACATGATATATCTTATAGCTCATGTGCGAAATTAAGTGAGCCGACCCATTCAAGCAGTTTTAAGGCCACATGGAGCCAGAAGATTCATCAATTTCTTTTATTTTCTGATTTTATTTTATTTTATTTCATTTTTAGCACTTTTTATCTGTCAACATGCTTGCAATTTAATATAATTGAACTGGGCATCTGGTATTTCACAATTAATGAAAGTGTTGACAGCACTGGTGGGTGCATAGGCTGTTCATTGAATTCCTGAACTTTAAGTGAAATGAACACACAGCTTCAGGGGAAGCAACTCCTGCAAAAATATTTTTGTTTCCCATGCCAAGAGTGGTCAACTCTTAAAAGAAAGAATTTGCTCCTCCTCAGGACCAAATTCTTTCTTTTAAGAGTTCAGCGCCTTTTTCCGTGAGACAGATTTTATAGAAAAATGAACAGAGGGTCCTGAAATTTGTTTCCCTGTGAAAAATTGCGGAAAAAAATCTGTTATTTGTTCCCATGCCCCTTAAGCCAATATTGTAGACCCAGATCTAATGTTCGCTTTCTGCAGTGTCCTGATATATTTTGCTTGCCAGTGTTCCAGCACATATGCCTAACCCGCTATACACAGCACTCTATGGTCACAGTGACAAGAATAGCATAGCCATAAGCATTGATACCAGGATTACTGGTCACATGGACAATTGGTTGTATTCAATTAGTAGTTTAAAGGAATCAAGGCCCAAAGATGCATTGCTTGACAAGGTATTATGTCTGACAAATGAAGTCACTCTGATCTATCAAAGACTTGAAAGTGTCCTTAGTTTATACTAATATAATAGAATTCCAAAGAATGCATGGCAGGAATAATAAATAACACTTCTTTTATTTTATTATTTAGCTGCAAGTAATTTACTGTTAATTCATAAAATAAAATCACAAAATTGTGGCCCGCAGCCCGCGACCCGCCAAATAGCAACTCTGGAACATTTATTAGCCGATTTGTGGTCTATCTGGAAAATCCTCTATGCATGATTTATCTGAAAAATCCTCTGTGAATTATAATTTCTCATTTTTATTATTTTATTCAATAAAATGTGAAACTATTATAGTATACGAAATATTAGTACCAAGGAAAGGCTCTCTGACTGTTCCTATTCACCAGTTATCTTCTTTTGTAAGTATACACTTTTGTAAGTATAGGAACCTTGACCTATCCAAACATTACTGAAATGGAAATTGTTGAAATTCATAGTTCCTATACCAGGCACATGAAGAGAGAGAGAGAGAGAGAGAGAGAGAGAGAGAGAGAGAGAGAGAGAGAGAGAGAGAGAGAGAGAGCGTGATCATTTAATTTTCTTACGCTGTTTTCACCGTCGTTGTAAATATTCATGGGAAATAGTCAAGACTGTTCATAACCGTGCTTTTTGACCCTCCAAATTAAGGAGATATGCAAGTAGGTACTGATTAAGGCATAAATTGTAAATCCGTCATTGGTATTCATTGTCTGCGTTTCATTGTAACATCAAAGGAATGCGTCTGTCGTAAAGATTATCTTCTTTCAGCATGGTGCACTCAAGCCCATGCTTATTGCTGCCCGAGCTACGTGTGACACAAGTATACAGGAGTTTATTTTTTAAGAAGAACTATTTCTCTTTCAAGCTTTAATGACATTTTGGATAAATCAGTCGCATTTCTGGTAATTATGCTATTTTTTTTTTTTTTTTAGAAAATTTGCATGTTTTGCATTTTAGTTGTCTGTAAAGACGCTTTCATGCAATCTATCGAAGCAAAAACACCATTACGAAACAGCTGTGACTGTTCCAGAAGAAAACAGCAAAAATCAAAACAGATTTTTTTTAACAAGGGTCGCAAAAAACAGGATTTTATCGACTCACCCTCTTTCAAATCGAAAGTAAACAGTCGGCGTTTTAGGTATCCGTCTGTGTTCCAGGTAGTCGAATACCCCATGTGCAATGAAGATGGCTAGAGTTTATTGTGAAACTGCTACTTGGTGTCAATTATACCCAGCGGGCACACGTCGCTAGGGCAACATCAAATCAACGTCGGTGAAACGCCTAAATTTAACGCTGCATGATGGTCGTGATGTTGTACCGATGTTAATATGACAGCACAATCACGCCATGTGCCTGCGGGGTAGGGGTTTCCTTTTTGATTTCCTAACCCTTATCCCGCTGAATAATTAATTTAGCCACGCCAATTTCTGACTTTGAACCAATCAGATTACTTTATGTGATTCAAATTCTGAATCTGGATCTACATTGTTTGCAAAAGTAGGGGCTATCGTGAACAGCGGGATAAGGGTAAAAAGTCGATAATAATAATAATAATAATGATAACAATAACAATAATAATCACCAAGATCTATGGCAAGCCATTTTACTATGTATTATGGAATGTAGATATCTTATTTATTATATAAGATATCTTATATAGCATATAAGATATTTCATACAACAAATAAGATATCTTATATCCTGAAGTAGATATCAACAAATAAGATATATTATATCCTAAAGTAGATATCTAATATCCTATATGAGATATCTTATTTAATTCTGCAATTCAGATATCTTATATTATATATAAGATATCTTATATCTTAAATAAGATATCTTATATAACATATAAGATATCTTTTATGTAAAATAAGATATCTGATTTGTCAATTAAGATATCTTATTTATCAAAACATATAAGATATCTTATATGCTATATATCTAATATACTTAATAAGATATTTAATATAGCATATACGATATCTTATATAACATATCAGGTATCTTATATATTATAAAAGATATCTTATTTATATTGGTATATAAGATATCTTAATTGGTACATCAGATATCTTATTTAACATATAAGATATCTTATATAACATATCAGATATCTTATATGCTATATAAGATATCTAATTTATTATATAAGATATCTTATATAAAACTATCTTATATAATAAATATCTAATATAATATATAAGATATCTTATATAATAAATAAGATATCTACATTCCATAATAATTAGTAAAATGGCTTGCCATAAAGATCTGTTTGTGCAACACGAACATCTTCCCGGGCCAAGGTCATTTTTGAAAGTTGATTTTTTAAACCAAGTTTCTTTGTCATTACATTTCTACTTCCGGTACTGGACCGCGTTGCTCCACTTCCGCTGTTCGTTCGCTGCATAAAATAGTCCAAATGAACTCTTGAAAATTAATTTTGCAGGCCGGCCCCGCATGGAACGTCTTTCAAAATATTTCAGTTTTCGAGACTTTATACGGATTGAATAAAATTGTCACAGAAAGACGAATTCTGAAAAGAAAACAGTACTCTGGAATTATTTTCCTACGCGCTTTCGGTGATATTGATGTTTTACTCTTTCATCCCTGAGTTTCTAAACAGGACTCTTCACACTTAAAATATATTCTTATAGAAAAGGATTTCTGATTAGTGCACTGACAGGATGACAAACAGTGTACATGTAGATTCTGGCGAGACGTTCTAGCTACGTGCTGTCATATCAGGATCTACAAGGTTTGCATAGATACAGTCACGGTATTTCTACCTCGGCGTCTGCACCGGTCTACAGGGTTAAACGGGTTAGCTTATCACAACCCTTTACTGACCTACAATTCGCCTGCTTTCGAGAGCTCTAATATTACAAAACACGTGTTGTTAAAATAGCGTTTATACGAATGCCAGGCTGCCTACGTCATGAAAAGGAAAAATAGCTCCACGCGGTCACGTGACGACTTTCGGACAAACAATTAACGCAGGTGTATTCTTTCGTACCCAAAATGAATAATTTTCAGATGAAAATTTGTGATTCAGGTCTTATTTATACGTCAAATATAGGTTGTAGGTACTCGTTAGAACCCCATAGAGGCGAATCTAACGAATACCCACAACTTATGTCTTGGAGCTGAAATAAGAAAAATATTGAATACCTCAGTAAACCCTGCATGGTTTTCTCTATTTTTTAAGTGTAGATTATGCAGATGTTCATTTCACGGAGTTAATTCACGAAAATAATGAGGCCTAATTGGCCGAAACTAGCAAGTCTGGCCCAGAAAACTGTACAGTCCATACATTAAACCCTTAAAATGCCGAGAAAAACTACACCTGAAAATGTCATCCGTCTGCTTATGTCGTCTGCTGATCTTCTTGCAAACTTTTTATTATTTTTTTTTTCATTCAGGAAAACAGTGTGGACCCAGCCCAGATCAGACTGGTCCTTGCGGGACAGTCTGATCTGGGTCCACATTGTTTGACAAAAATCATCAACAAATGAGTTTTGAAGTGACCGGCAGACGACAAAGCAGACGACTGTTGTCTTGATTGGCGTCTTACGGGTTAAGTTCTTTAGTGTATTCTTTGCTTCCAAGGATACATTGTTAACGTGATGTATCCGCACAGGTCAATTGATTCATACATTGTGACTTTTTACGGCTGTAAAATCAAAGTTTTTGGATTGCATTATTATTATTGCTGTTATTATTATTATTATTATTATTATTATTATTATTATTATTATTATTATTAGTATTATTATTATTATCGGTTTTATATAACCACAAAGAAACAAAACAAACTCCAAAGCAGCAACAGCAGTTTTGTTTAGAAGAAAACAATGAAGAAAACAGATGGGTTGCATGATGCTTCCACGAAGAGCTGAAACCGACCGCACACGAGTACTGCTGGTAAACCGCTTAGAGGATCTAAGTCTGACCAGGCAAAGCGATGCGAGGCGGACCGTTCATGCTTATAAACCCTATTGGTTTCATTGGGCAGCAGGGCTTGAGATGTCATTTCATCTCAATTTTGGGTAAAAGTCTCACAAAATTGGGAGCAACATCTCCAGAATGACCTATACAGTGTTGACGCGGACGTTAAACCTCAAATCAAACAAATAAACAAACAAATGAAATGTTGAATCCTGTTTTCTGGGAAAAATAAGAAGATCTGTCATTCAGATAAGACCAAAAGATGCAGATAAAATGACAAACAGTGAAGACCCTGATTATACTGAGAAGAAGCAGTCTGAACTGGGTCTGCACTTTTTGCTTAGACCAGGATCGTTTCTGTAGATGTGATAAAAATAAATAGATAAATAAATGTGAAAGCCTCCGTGACCTAAATGTTAAGAGCGCTGACTCACTTAGCCTCACAACGCTGTGGTTCAAGTCTTGCTCAGACTACATGTGAGAGGAAGGACCGGTAGTTTCTCTCCGGGTACTCCGTTTTGGCTCACAGGCTGGCAATAAGTCAAATAATCTTTAAAGAACCGTAAAACCGAACAAAAGATGTACGAGACACCACAAAAGGACTTTTACCTCTGAACATGAAACATTTGGTGAAATACGCAAAGAGATAATGGTTTCACTTGTCAGAATATGCATTTACACGCATTTCGTACACATTTGTTTGTCCGAAATTGATGACGTCACAGCCACGCTGCAGGATGCTAAAATAAGTGCCGTCTATTGATAGTTCATTATTGGAATTCAAGTTCCGTACTTTAGCAAATAGTGAAGACACCGATCAGACGCAACATTCTGTGGCCTCTAATTTATCTTAACTGTTTCCAATTGCCACAGTATTGAAACAATGTATGGGTTAATGTTTTAGGACCCCGTACAGGTTGGAATAAACGTGTTTTAATTCGCCTTGTGTAAACGCGGCGTCTGACCAGAGTTATAATGTCTAAATCAAATGGTTTAAAAATGATCTCTTTTTTTTGTCTCCTTTTAATGTCCCGACGCCCGAAGGAACATAGCTCCAAGCGGCTGCATAACGTATGTGCATCGTCGTATCAATGCGACGTTGATGCGACGTTGCTAAGATATCATGTGCCCGCTAGGAGAACTTCTCTGTAGGATTATTAACAGATATGTACTGAGCTAATTTAGAAATTTATGGTTGGACCATGAAGAAATTGGCAGGCACGTTTATCCTTCTTTCTTCCGTATTTTCTTCGTGGGGGTAGTTGGGTGAGACTATAAGAATCTTATATGGGTGTGAGGGGTGGATGGAAAATTCCGCACTGTCCCGCATCACGAGGCTTGCCCAGTGATGCCGGACAGTGATCTTGAGGGAAGGATTTTTCTATCCACCCCTCACACCCATATAGGATTCTTTTTCTTGCATACCTTCCACTTCTATTGCAAATTTTAAATGCTGCTGTCACTTCGGTTACCGACGTCCGCCATTTTGTGATGACATAACAGGAATGTTTAGTGACGTCACGCATGACGCCGCCGCGCATGAGGTTGTAATCAGCCAGTGCATTTATCAAACACGCGATTATATTCGATTTGGGGTCGGAACACCAGGGTCAGAACATAAATTTCTATCCCAGGGTAAAATCACGGATTTCTTTGTCTGTTGTGCAAGAAAATGGCGATGTGTATCTTGTGTCACTGGGGAGTCCAGCTGATATTGACTTACAGTTGGGCAACACCTGCTGTCCTTGCAGCAGGTAACGGTAGAGTGAGGGGGTGTTCATATTTCTTCTGTTTCTACACTTCCATTCATTTTCCTCTTTCTCCTCTGTCCCTCACTTTCATCTTTTCTACAACGGCCCTGCCCATCGGGGCTTGAAGAAATATATGGGCTGCATGATGCTTCCACGCAGAGCTGAAACCGATCCGCACACGAGTACTGGTAAACTGCTTAGAGGATCTAAGCCTGCCCAGGCAAAGCGGTGCGAGTCCATGCTTATGAAACCTATTGGTTTCACTGGGCGGCAGGGCTTGAGATGTCATTTCATCTCAATGTCGGGTAGAAGTCCCGCAAATTGGAAGCAACGTCTCCAAAATGACCTTTACAGTGTCCACGGGGACGTTAAACCTCAAATCAAACAAACAAACAAACAAAGCATATCCTCTACTGTCTCTTCTATCTCTTTTCCCCCTCTCTCTTGGAGAAGACAAAAATGATCCACTGGGGTTGACCTGTCGTTAAACTCAAAACAATCGATGAATCATTTTTCTTTGTCAATTTTTTAACCCACTTGGACCTTGTCAAATCAGAACCAGAATCAGAATTGTTACTGGTGACACGTCAAATGTCATTCATACACCAGGACCTGTGATATGGGAAGTCAGTCTCTATATTTTTTTCAACAAAATATCTAGATAACTGCTTGATCTACGACTAACATTGTTATATAATAATTATTCCTCATAAATCAACTTTCCTCAGTACTTTCAGTACTTTGATTACTTCCAAGTAGGTCACAGGTCAAATTTTATAGGAGTGGAAGATCATGTCAAAAGGAACCTACATGCCAAACATGAATGGTCTATCTGAAACGACTAAAATTTATGACCAATATTAATCAACCAGCCAACAACGGGGACGAAAAAAAAAACAACAACAAAAAAAAAAAAAAAAAAAACAAACACACGAACACACCATCGGAATTTGAAGTACCCGGCAGTATTGATTAAATTGTCACCTGGTCAAAAAGGTCATTATAGAGAACGCTTGTGAGAACACTAGTTAACAGTCAGTGTTCAATATACATACCGTGTATTAACAAGAAACTATTGAAACTAAAATGAGTGCAGGAAAACGTGTTGCAGTGGTATGTAAAATGTTTTTGTTCTTAAGATATATAGTAATCACCCATCTAGACTGCAATGCAAAATAAACTAAGATTTTCCAAATTTTTTCTCAACAGTGTGGGTTGCAATATAAGTTCAAAAAGCAAAATCATTATGTAAAGCAAATTCAACAAATACAGCTTAAGACCAAATAAAGGTCCTATAAGACCACTAGAGGAAGATTTATTGTCCAAGCGCCCCCGCCCATAGGAGCTTGAAGAAATATATGGGCTGCATGATGCTTCCACCCAGAGCTGAATCCGGCCCGCACACTAGTAGTGGTAAACCGCTTAGAGGATCTGAGCCTGTCGAGGAACCGCGGTGCGAGGCGGACCCTCCGTGTAAATCAACCCTATTGGTTTCATTGTGCGACAGGACTTGAGGTGCCATTTCATCTCAATGAACTGTAAAAGTCCCATAAAAATTGGAAGCTACGTCTCCAAAATGACCTTTACAGTGTTGACGGGGACGTTAAACCTCAAATCAAACAAAACTCTTTATCGTCCAAAATGAGGCAAAATCTTCTAAATTTTCAAAACAAGGATACCGACAAGGCAGGAGCACTCACCCTTAAAATATTATCATTTTCAGTTGGTATGTACTCTGAACTAGCAAAGACGAGGCATTTTTTTCTTACTTTCTACATTTTTAAGCACTTTTGTGAACATTTCACCGAATACCACATGGTAAATTTAATCGCCATCTTTGATTTCGACAACATCAACCTGATTTTCATGTCATTTTGCTTCAGGTGTTGTAAAAAACGTCGTTTAAAATATTGACTTCGGTTTGTTTACAATAGAGAAATCTGTCACCTCTTCACTGTTTCAACTGATTTGTGTTATTGCGCATATATTAAAAAAAACACGGGATAAAACTTGATGAATTTCATACATTCTAACACAGCACGCCTGCCTATATGGGCAATGGAAAATAACTGTGTTTTATCCTACAACAAATCAAGGCAAGTAAGAACGTGACGAGTGACGTCATTAAAACTGTAAATTGATGACGTCACTAGTCGATTTCCTTGACGTTAGACGATGTAACGTCATTTTCTCGCATCGAAAACGTTAGAGAAGGATATAAATGCATGTGTTTCAGTCGATAATTTTAGCGGGATTTCTTCTAACAATGGCGAAAAATTATGAGATTTTGAAGGAAACAACAGTATTATTGCCGATTTTCAGCCTGTTAGAATCGAGATACATCAGCTCTAGTTTGTGATTTGTTGAGTAATTGATTACAGTTTGTCGGTCAGTTGTAAGTAGACAAATCACGCGCGCTACGCGCGTGATTTGTCTACTTACAACTGACCGACAAACTGTAATTTACTACTCATCAAATCACAGTTAGAGCTGATCTATTTCTTAAATAAAGCACATTTAGGTTCTGTTTTAGCAAAATAATTGAAGACCAAGCGGATCAAAACGGGGGTGGGGGTTTCTTAACCTTAACTTTTACCACAGTCTTGACTAATTTAACAGGCGACTTATTGTTGAAATTTTTCTTATTTTTTTCCCCAGAAAACAAGATTTTTTCATCTCACGTGGAATATTGAATTCTGTTATTTCAAAATGTCGTCTGCTGAAAGTAATGCCCAGCATGCAAAGCGTTGCCAATATTTTCCATTTAAGGTGTTTGATTTATTTTATTTATCGTACGTTTTCAAAAACCTACCTTTACTTTTAACCTGATCTGGCGCCATGTTCTGTGGCATGTGTTTAGACACCGTGTTTTGCGGCTTAACACAATGCCTCAGGATAATAATGTAGGGGGTGGTTGGGTGAGGCAAAGGTCAACACTGTTTGAGTCAACACTGTATAGGTCATTTTGGAGACGTTATTTCCAACTGTGTGGGACTTTTACCCGACATTGAGATGAAATGACATCTCAAGCCCTGTCGCCAGATGAAACCAGAATGGACGGTCCGACTTGCAGCGCTTTGCCTGGGCAAGCTTAGATCCTCTAAGCGGCTTACCCGTACTTGTGTGCGGTCGGTTTCAGCTTTGCGTGGAAGCATCATGCAGTCATCCATTTCTTCAAGCCCCCCCCATGGGCGGGGGCGTAAAGGTGATACATATCTGTCCAACTGATATTGGCTTACAATTTGACAAAACCTGTTGTCCTTGCGGCACGTAAGGGTAGATAGAGACTGTTGTTACATGTATTTCATCTATTTGTACAATTCCATTCATTTCCATTTCCCCCCTTTCTCCCCTGTCCCTCACTTTCATCACTTCTGCTACCTCTCTTCTCCCCTCCTCTGGGAGCCGACACAAAATAAACCATAGTGGTTGTCGTTAACCCCCGGGGGGTTTACGAGGTTCACCGACCTCTTCTTATCGGGGCTTGGAGAAATAGATGGGTTGCATGATGATTCCACGCAGAGCTGAAACCGACCGCACACGGGTACTGGTAAACCGCTTAGAGGATCTAAGCCTATCCAGACAAAGCGGTGCGAGTCGGACCGTCCATGCTTATGAACCATATATTAGTTACATTGGGCGGCAGGGCTTGAGGTGTCAATCCATCTCAGTGTGGGTAAAAGTCCCTCAAAATTGGAAGCAACGTCTCGAAAATGACCTTTACAGTGTTGAATGGGACATTAAACATCAAATAAAACAAACAAACAAACAAACAAACAAACAAACAAACAAACGGGGTTCACGTTATTTGTTCCTCAAAACATATGCTGTGGGTACTCGTTAGAACCGCATCAATGAGGCGGTTCAAAACGAGCATCCACAACCTATGTTTGGAGTAAAATAAGAAAAATACCACACATTTTCATCAGAAAAATAACTGATGGTGTACAGCGATATTATAAATTTTACCTACAATTTCTTGTCATAAGTCAGAAAGTATCCAACCCATTCTGTCCTTAATGGAAGCTTACACCTTGTAGATTTGAACTTAAATGGCTCAACCACCTTAAGGACCAAGACAGGGGCAGTTCCAACTGGCCAAATGACGTTTAAACAACATCGCATCAACGATGATACGATGTTGCATATACGCCGGTTCCCGCTTGAGTTGGAGATACTCCGAGTTAATATGATGCAAAGTGTGTATCATTAAGTATCGTTCTTATTTGTCGCCTCGACAAGAAATTCTTTTGTGTACACACAAGTTACACTGTCTCAATAAAATAAGAAAAAAAATCCCTAAGTTATCCCAATCTGAGACTATAGTGATTCAATTAAAGATTTTGAATCAGTCATTAAGTCCGATTCAAATCATTATATACTGACCGGAAATAGAAACTATACACTTTTAAATTGTCTCGCCTGACACAACAAGTGAATAGTTCAGTTAAAAAAATTCTTATTAAGGATTTGACTAACTATAGACGTGAATCTTGTGACAATTTAAAGAAAATCTGGTGTTCAAAATAAAAGTTTTGGGGAAAACGTAAAAAAGTGCATTTTTCACAAGATCTGTTTGTAATCGAATTTTGACTTCAAATGTTTTCCGTGTAGGTAATAAGTTAAAAGCAAGGAATAAAAAAATAACATAAAATCTAAACATTATCGAGAAACAAACATTTTATTGAAATCTCAAAAGCTGCCTTTTTTCCAGCGAAATTTTCAAAACAATGTTGCAAGCCAAAAATCGACCCAAAAGTGCCTTCAATCGTTTTAGCATCTTCAGCTGTGTCTTAAATATTGATTCAAACAAAATCCGCAATCAGAAATGCCATACTTTTCACCCACTTCCGGCGGTTTGGTCCAACATTTAAAGGTCGATAACTTTTCAACCATTGTGCAAATTTTCATTTTGTAAACAATATTCCCAACGTTAGGTGATGAGTAATAACTGGTAAAAATGGGAATCACATTCCCGACACAAACTGTTTGACTCAATGGAAACTTGAACAGCAATATTTTAACCCTTGCTTTGAAGCCGTGGATTTACCCGTTAAATCGTAGTTATCATTAAATATTTTATTCGATAAAGCAGACATGCCACTGATGATAATGCATATAATTGGAATTCAAATTTCATTAAAATGTTTTGCCAGTGACAATTTAAAAACGAGTGTATAGTTTCTATTTCCGGTGAGTATATAATAAATAGAATCTTACACGTAGGTCATTTTATATGAGATTTATGAAACTCGCCAAAGCCTCGTTTCATAAATTTCATATGAAATGACCACTCGTATAGGATCCTTTACTTTACTGACACGAAAAAAGCCTTATCTTCAGAATTGTGTCGGTTCATATTGAAACATACAATATGTGGAATTAATCAGACACCCCATTTCCGGTGATGGTGTTGTCCAAAATTGCACCACGTTTAATGTGAACGGAAAAGTATCTCCGCAAAGAGGCAGGCAGGATTCACTGCAGCTGGTGTTGTGCCGTGTGGCGGCCGTAAAACGTCTCCCCTTACATCAACCATAGTGCAGTTTATATTTTACTTTTGGTCCTTTGAGATCAGCGTGAATATTCTGAGAAATCAGAAATATATTATTGGTTTAGACTCATATTCTAGACAGGTTTTTAATTATTTGGACCCCATTTTGATTTTTATATCAGTCTTTGAATCGACTGCCTATTCGAAATTCGCAACAATTGCAGTATGTTTCCTCTGGCTTTCGTTGTCGGATCATTATAGGGTCACTGATGAGCCTTTATTAGCCGAAACTACGTAGTATGACCCATCTTCTTTCTTATGAATGTTTTCATTGCTCTTAAAGGAACTCATTTTTGATTTTTAATTGAAATGGAAACAAGACATGGTGTATATTAATTCTGGGATAGATGCCTGCAGGTCAGGCTCTCATTTAGGTTGGAAAAAAGAGTGTGGTAGGGAATGTGGGGCGTGGGTTACTGTCAGTTTCTGTTTTGCCTCTCCGGCGTCTGATCAGAGTTTATACTGTTTGCCTAATGCCCAAAAATTGAGCGATTAACTATTTTTCGACAAATGAACGAAATACAGTCGAACTTCAATAGTTCGAACACCTTTGGGACCTCGAAATCTGTTCTAGAAGGGGTAGTTCGAGCCACTGAGGGCTACTGCCAGGAGGCATAACGAGGTACTTTTGGACATATTTGCGGTGTTCTGTAATGAAAATGTACGCTGTGTGTACTCATTAGAATAGCCTAATCGAGGCGATTCTAATGAGATCACACAGCATACATTTGCAAGGTAAAAGACGAAAAATCTCCTTAGTTATCCCCCACTATTTCTTATGTAGAGGATTTCGCTATAGGGGCTCAAGAATGGGTTCGTCACATCCATGGTAAACGAGCCATCGGTGTTCGAGCCATCGAAGTTCCACTGTATTTAGTTTTTTTTTTTTTTGGGGGGGGGGGGGGGGGCGGGGATCTAATTAGTACAACAGGGTAAAATTTAGAACATACTGGGTAGGAAGTGAAGAATTAGTACATTAAAAGGGAATCAAGGTCAGCCTAGCCGATCATACATATGTCTACAGGATGAAAGGTGTATGGATTATGCAAAGCAAACATACCCTACGTGAGCAAAATAATACTATTGAAATAAGAGGCTTTCATTTGAATATTATATACCCGGCAAATAAAGTTCTGCACAACTGGGGTTTTTACCAATTTATTTTACTCACATGTAGTATATGTTTACATATTACATATCAGCTTTTAGCTTACCGTCAAAACCGCACAAGAAATGCTGGAGATTTTGGCTTGACAAGGCACCAGGGGTCGGCAGTCAAAAATGACAAATTATCGATTTTCAATGCGGTCGTTTATTACCTGTCCGTCTGTTGGCTTACTTGATGTTTAAACGCGAAAAGAACGAAAGGCATTATTTTAATGGGTCTTTGGTTAATTTTGGTAAAATGCTGCTCTTGTTGTTGGTGCTACTGCTGCTGCAGACGTTGGCTTGTGATGTTCTGTTACCTGGCTTTTGTAATATTGGTGCTGCATGCGATTTTAAGAGTGAACATTTCTGTCTCAAAGTCACCGTCAAATTTCCTATCCAATGACATGCAAGGGATTAAAGTGCTAAATAGGTTACATATCCATCTGCATTTGTTTGCATGATTTTTTAAAGATGTTTATCATTTCATTAAATCAATTTTAATTGCCAATTTTTAAGCGTTTGGTTACAACAATGGCGAATGCTAGACCTTTCCGAGCTTTGAGAAAGCTATTAACTGATGAAGAAAGAGTCCGGGCGCTTGGGCCTTTAGAGGCGGGGGCTCATCCGCAAGATGTTGCTCAACGTGCATCGCAGCACTATAGTCCGCATTCGTCAGCGTCATCAAGCGACGGGGGCTGTTTCCGACCGACCCAGATCCGGACGACCGAGAATTACCACCCATCGTAAAGACCGATACATTGCGGTGACGTTTTGTTGATGGTCCCAGTCTGGAAAGAATGTTGAGACAACAACGGGGGCCTGGCGCACGTCGAATCTCGGTACAGACAGTCAGGAACAGTGTTCGAGCCTTGGGGTTCAAATCCAGAAAACCGACTAGGAAGCCCCAGCTTTCTCAACGGCACATGGCTCTACGTCGCCAGTTTTGTGCACGACATGGTAGTTGGAACCGACGGCAGCGGTCGGAAGTTCTTTTTCCGACGAGTCGAGATTTTATCTTTGGAAGATTGATGATCGAATCAGAGTTTGGCGTCGCACTGGGGAGAGGCACCTTGAGCCTAATGTCCTACCAACAACAGCTTACAACGGCGCCAGTGTAATGGTTTGGGCAGGTATCAGTTCGAATGGCAGAACTGCCCTTGTCGTATTGCCCGGACACTTGAATGGTCGTCGGTACATTGACGAAATTCTAAGACCTCATGTTGTACCGTATCTAAGACAGATGGGCCAGAACTCCATCTATTAGGACCACAATCCGAGACCATATCGTGCTTTCCTGCAGCAGAATGATGTGCAGAGACTGGAGTGGCCACCGGTGTCCCCTGACTTGGCGTGGATTGAACATTTGTGGGATATTCTTGGTCGGGCTGTAAACAAACGGGTCAATCAACACACAAGACTTCCAGACTTGCAGAGACTTCTACTCCAAGAATGGGAGACTGGTGAATTCCATGAGGAGGAGACTTGACGAGTGTCGTGCGAATCTTTGTGGCTATACCCATTATTGAGTTACAGTTTTGTCATTTTTGACAACCTACCTCATGTACCTTCGGAGAATTGTTGGTCATGACTCAGTGATGATTTTCTTGTTTTGATTTCTGTTTATTATCAGGATTGAATTAATTTTTCTTGTGGTGTAATTATTCTTTCTGTATATTTACGTTTTAGGCAAGCAGGTCGAAAAAACCCCAGTTGTGCAGAACTTTTTTGCCGGGTATATATTTGTCTTCTTCAAAGTGCGGCCCCCGCCCATCGGGGCTTGAAGAAATAGATGAGCTGCATGATGCTGAAACATAAGTACTGGTAAACCGCTTAGAGGTTCTAAGCCTGCCCATGAAAGTTGTGAGAGTAACACAAACCATATTGGTTTCATTGGGCGGCAGGGCTTGAGATGTCATTTCATCTTAAGGTCGGGTAAAAGTTCCACAAAATTGGAAGTAACGTCTCCAAAATGACCTACACAGTGTGGACGGGAACGTTAAACCACAAATCAACCAACAAAGTGATTTAAGCTCCAATCTTTATAAATTTAACACTAATACTTGTAAAGCCGTAAAAAGTCTCCCTGCCGTTCATCATAGTGTAGTTTATATTTTCTAGTCCTTTAGGATCACTGATTCCATTTAGGAATTTAGAACATATGTGAGTTTATTACCTAAACTTCTCTCTGATTTTGTATCATAGATTTTTTTCTATTCCAATACAATGATTTCAGTCATTTTGGCACGATTAACACTGACCACAAAATACTGTAAAATTCCTATTTTAAGACCACCTTTGGGACTGTTCAAAAGTGGTTTTTAAGACCACTTTTGAACAGTCCCAAAGGTGGTCCCTGGCCAGAGGACACTGTGTGCAGAAAACACGAAGACAGAGTAACTGCGCCCTTCTAAATAAGCTTTTTAAAGCAGAATTAGTCTTAATTTTAGCTGGTCTTAATAGCGAAATTATGTTTAGGTGGTCTTAATAGCGAAATTTTACTGTATTCATGCATCATTTTTTTCCGACAGGTGTAATGGCATGGAGTGTATTATTTATTGCACGGCCCCATTCGCCTTGCCATTCCGACAAGATGTATCTGTTGATAAATGATTTAAAATTATTGAAAGGAATTTAAAAAAAAACAGACGGATCAAGATTGAGCGATTCCTTTCTAGTCAGCATTTTCATTGCCAACAATGCCAATATGGCTCGGAAGCCAACAAAACAGGATTTGGTGTGTTTTAGAAATTTCGTGATGTGTTTCGATCAATTTTTGTATTTGAGGATTTTAGATGATGAATGGTATAAAGCCTTAAGCAAAGAAAGTGAATCAGAAAATATAACTGCTTTTTGAATTGTTGAAGAACTGATAAAATCTAAAGCTAGGTCTATTGCTTTGGCTTCAGCTGTAAAAATAGATGAACCATCTGGAAGGCGCAAGGTTTGGTGCGTATCTTTAGAAACATACGCACAACCAACTTTTTCTCCTTCTTTGGAAACAATCGGTATACGAGGACCTCGTAAACTTGCTGGTAATCATCATAACGTAACTGTTGAACCTCAACTTGAGTTTTGTTTGAATAGTATTGGTTTGATTCGGATCATGTAAGTCAAACAGAATACATGTAGAAGGTTTTTTTATACACCAAGATGAAACCTCGGCAGTTTGATGTTGTTGAATTATTTTAAGCTCGATACCTGAATTTTCTAGCAGTGGTAATATACGTAATCCAAAAGATTTGATTGCTGTTGGTTTAATTTCATGCTTGTCTACGAATTCAGGTGGAAATGAAGTTTGAAAG
This sequence comes from Lucinisca nassula, assembly GCA_963580285.1. NCBI lineage: Eukaryota > Metazoa > Mollusca > Bivalvia > Lucinida > Lucinidae > Lucinisca > Lucinisca nassula. The sequence continues at coordinate 75,727 of CAUZLF010000732.1, read as the reverse complement.
CCGGATTAGATGGATTAGCAGCAAGTACGATAGCATACTGAAGAAAAAAGCTTTTGTCTGCGCGAAGTTAAAGATGGTTCACCTGCTTCCACATAAAGGCAGTACGAAGGACTCCCAGAGCCAGACGAAGGCCTTGGTGATGGATAGTATCCAAAGATTTTAATAGAACATTCTGGCAGAACCATACACAACAGCCCCATAATCTAATTTAGAACTTATCAAAGACCGGTAAAGATGTAATAAGGTACATATACCGATGTGCTCCTGAACAATCTTGGTAGAGGTCCACTAGATGAAGCAACACCCCAGATATTGAAGACCTGGGCCGTGCGGAGAAGATTTTTATTTACAGTTTCCCTTAAAAAAAATCAATTTTTGGCTTCTGTGACATTGATGTGCAGCGGACCGGAACCATTTGAACAACTTTGAAAGGGTACCATCTAAGGATAATTCCTGTGAAGTTTCGTCATAATCGATCAGTGGTTCTGAAGGAGATGTCGTTTAAAGAAATTGTTTACGGATGAAAATCAGTGATATTTTTCTTATTTATACTGAAAACATAAGTTGTGTGTGCTCGTCAGAACCGCCTCGTTGAGGCGGTTCTAACGAGTACCCACAACCTATATCTTGTAGCAGAAATTAGAAAAACAATGTATACCCCCGTAAACCCCAGTTTTCGCTATATAAAGTGAGGTTTAGGGGTGTGGGGTCTTTATTTCACGGACTTGTTCACATGATGTATATTACATGCAAAAGCTTCTGTTTAGTACTTACTAGAACACTATACACTTCACCTTGCCTGACTGATCAGTGTGTACGGAAGGACGGTTTTGTTTGTTTGTTTGTTTGTTTGTTTTGGGTTTTAACGGCCTAGTCAACACTGTTTAGTTCATTTTTGAGCAAGTCAGTTTACTTATCCTCACTTTTCCTGGGCAAGCTTATGCGTAAGCTGTTAACCAGTACAGTGCACAATCTTTCGCCACAAACTGACAACTGCAAGGATGGTTTTAACAACGAAGGGAAAGGGCTTGATCCCGCTTGTCATGCGATGGACCCGAAACACGGGGCTGCTGTGGTGACCTATTGGGTCCCTTTCGTTTCGAGGCCCCATTAGGCCCATTTGGCCATTTAACATTTTTCGACACTGACAGCACCGGTGATTCAATTGTCTCTGAGTTTAAAGTTGGGAAAATAGTACTGAACGGGTATTTAGACAGTTTCCCATAACCATTGAATATGCAACCAGTGTACACCCTAATCAGATCCCGCGTTCTGTGGCGTCTGATCGGGATCTGCACTTTTTGCCAATGTCCCAGCCTATGGGCAATCTTCTTTTACATAGCACTTAAATTGACGTTAAAGAAGCCTCCGTGGTGTAATGGTTATGCTACTCGCCTTGTAAACCAGGGATCGCAGGATCGATCCCGGGCTTCTCCACTGAGACTTTCGGATGAGTCTTTAAACCGTATGACCTTAGCTATTGGTGAGACGTGAAACTCAAACACTCACTCACTCAAATTGATGTTACAATAATAAGAATATTCCAGCTACAAATCAGTGATAGTCACGTGGACATCAGCGACGTAAAGCTACTGCGCTTAATTATTGTGGGCCGACGGACAAAAAATTCGACCTGAAATAGTATTTTGTAAACACATTTATCATATGATGTCGCGTTTGAGAGTGTAATAACGCCATGTTATATTTTCGATATTCCAATAGTGGATTAAATATGCAAAAAGGTAGGTATGTCCCGTAACGTTACATGTACGACGTCCTTAACGACGTCGCGTTTACTAATGGTGGGATAGTGACTTTTTTGTATCCACTCGTGAATAAAATGCGTTTCAAATGTCATATGATAAATAGAATCTTGCATCCGTGCTCATGTATTATTGAATACATGAACACTCATGTAAGAGCCTCTATATTGCAGATGCTTTCTCGGTATTGCATATGTTTGTAGTGCATTCACTGGCGCCATTGCTGGAACATACAACAAAAGTTGGCTCGTCGGATTGGTTGGTTGTATTGGAGTTAAACGGCCCAGCCAACACTATTTTAGGTCAATTTTGAGCCGGTCAGTTTACCTATCAAAACTTCCCTATATAGGCTTACATGTATACGTAAGTGGTTAACCAGTACAGTGCTCATTCTTTCGCCAGAAAATTACACCTATCCTTCTTGAATCAGCGGAAGGGAGAGAATGATCGTAGAAAAAAAATCATAATCAATCTCCACAAAAGAATGTGCCGACCCCGGCAGTTATAGAGCCCGCGTCCTCCTGGTCACCAGTCAGACGCGCATCCGACTGAGCTACTGAGGCCGGCTGGCTCGTCGGATACGAGTCCAATGAATGAACAGGAGATCAATGTTTAATATTGATCTGATGTCATTCTCTCCCTTCCGCTGATTCAAGAAGGGAAGTTGTCTGTTTCTAGCGAAAGAATGGTTAATGACAGGAAAAGTGTGATTGCGGAAACTGACCGGCTCAGTTTGGCCAAATAAAATGATAAACATGCCATTTAACTTTCACTCAAACAAAAATACGTGTACCACTAAAGTTCGGATACAATAACGAACGAAGTTCTGAAGATAACTAAACAGGCAACAAACATGGGCGCTTTCAAGTTACCAATTAGGAATGCAAAAAAGTTTTGTACACTGATTTTCATGTTCTGCTTTCAGGTCACTGGTGCCAACAAGGGCATTGGTTTTGCTGTTGTCAGAGGGTTGTGCAAGAATTTTGATGGCGATGTCTACCTTTCAGGTACATAGAAAATATCTTAAGTTGCGATTCACTTCACTTCAATTCGCTTTATCTTGAAGGTCGTTGATAACTTTAATATTATTTCTGTTCAGTCGAAAATACTATGTAGCTGAATACCTTTGAGACCATAACAGTTGGTTTGACGCATGGGGTAGATTGAAGTACCGAGGCTTATCTGACCATAAAAGCATTGTTGAAAGCAGAATAAGTACATTTGAAAGCAGAAATGGGGCGACTTGGCCGGTTTTCGAACTCATCCGAGGTTTTATCCCAAGCCACCTTACATATAAGTTTCAGAAAGATACGATCAAAACTGAAGGGGCTACCGTGATGAAAAGGTCAAAAATTGGCATTTTCAGCAATCAAAGGGACCTAACTCTATGATAAATAGGCCACCTTGGCCGGTATTCAAACTCATCCGGTTTTTATCCCCAGCCACCTTACATATAAGTTTCAGAAAGATCCGATCAAAACTGAAAGGGCTACGGTGTATACAGCTTTTATACGACCTATCTTAGAATATATGGGTGTGAGGGGTGGATTGAAAAATCCGTCCCAAGGGTCACTGTCCGGCATCAAGAGTGATGCCGGACAGTGATCCCGAGGGACGGAATTTTCTATCCGCCCCTCACGCTCATATGGGATTCTTTTTCTTGCATACCTTCCATTTCTAAGCGCGGATTTTTAATGCTCCAGTCACTTCGAGTACCGACGTCCGCCATATTGTGATGACAGTACAGGAATGTTTAGTGACGTCACGTACCGTGCTGTGACATCAGCCTTAACGACGGCGCATACGAGGTCGTAATCAACCAGTGCATTTATCAAACACGCGATTACATTCGATTTTGGGTCGGAACACCAGGGTCGAACTTAAATTTCTACCCCAGGGTAGGCAATGATCAGGAATCGATACAATTAACCCACAGCTTCCATCAGAGACACCAAAGGGAAAGAAACACAAACACGAAACAACAGACCTTAATGGAAACATCAATAGCGGAAAGCCAAAAGGACAGTTACTTTCCCACAAAATCATTACGAAAACACGCCCATACAAAGACATAGTAACCTTAATCGCCGAAAAAATGAAGATTTTAGGATGAAAAATTGTGATATTTTTATTATTTCTGCTCCAAATAATATTGTGGTACTCGTTAGAACCGCCTCACCGATTACCCACAATCTATATTTCAGAGCAGAAATGCCATCGTCACGAAAACACGCCTATATAATTCTGACCTCCTTGAACCCCACTTTTGGATAGTAAAGCTGGGGTTTGCAGGGGTAAAGCATATTTTTCTTATTTCTGCTCCAAATAAAGATTGTGGTACTCGTTAGAACCGCCTCATCGAGGCGATTCTAACGAGTACCCACAGTCTATATTTTAGAGCAGAAATAAGAAAAATATGGTTTACCCCTGCAAACCCCAGTTTTACTATCTAAAAGTGGGGTTCAAGGAGGTCAAAATTATATAGGCGTGTTTTCGTGACGATGGCCAATAGGCTATCCAAAATAAAATAATATAAGCGACACAAACACCCAAAGACAAACCATAACAAAAATAAACCGCGACAGAAGAACCAAACTCGTTTGATTTACGGAAGTAAATCATATTTTATCACACCTAGCTGTTACTTTACTGGAACTCGTGAATGCCAAATTTTGCACTCGCATCTTAGAACAAACTGTAGTAAATTACTTTCTATTCAGTAAAACTAATATTGTAAATATTTTGCAATTATGGCGAGATAGAGGATGCCAATCATGACTTTTTTCACTGTCCTCAATTTGCATATTATCGAGCTATTATGATAGAGAAAGTATCAAGGTATTGTAATCCTACGTTAAATATTTTACTGTTTTGCAACGTGGCTCTTAACAAGGAAGCCAACACAACAATATTCGAGACAGTTCAAGAATATACAATACATACTAAGCGATTTGTTTGAACACATTTTGAAAACATTGTCCACAATTAAAACATAAATTCCATCGAAAATCTTTATGGTTAAGTCATTTATCGTAATCATTGTTTGTCTGTTGCTTAGATTATAATTACTGGGAAGCCAATGGCCTTTTTTCTCTATCCCTTTCAGATATAAGTGTACTTGCCTAATGTATTGTATTTATGTCTTGTGTTATTGTATTGGAAAGAAATAAAGTTCAAACTATTGCAAGTTTCCCGTCGGTGCCCCGAACATGTGATATATACAGAATGCACCACGTGGCTTGCCTTCAGTCTGTCAGACAACGCGCTCCGCTCTAGTACGACGATCATCATTGAGTACAATGGAATTACAAGTTTTGAAAAAGTTCAGGGAGAATGAAGACCCAGAGTTAAGAAATGTGGCAGGAAAAAAAATTGAAATCTTAAGCACTGACGAGATCAAAAGTGAACTTAAAAAGCTAGGTGTTGATGGGTTGGGTTTATGTGGCTTGGGAGCCATAGATCCCAGACAAGAAAACCTTGCAGTGTTATTACACTACGCGGCGGAGATTAAGGAACAAGAGTCTCCGTCCGGTTCGGGCGAACCGGCGGACAAGGAGCCACCGGCAAAAAAATCAAAGACGGAAAAATCTTCAGATTCAGAAGTAAGTTTTGAATTTTACTTATTTTCCATAATGCGCCAGAGTCGATCTGTGCGAGTTCATTTTGCCATAATTTGTCATGTTTAGTTGGGTAAGATTGTGAAACTATTGTTAACATGTAGAGTTTGCGTGCAATGTTAATCCTTTTATTTAAGAAGCCAATTTGTGTCCTCATGAAAATTATAGCATTTAATTAATTTTGACATTTCGGTGTCAAAGCAGTCAGGGAAGCTTAATGGGCAAGGGCAGTTGAGGAGTTGTAACGCGCATGTTGATAATATGACAATACAGGCAGTAAGAGAGAAAAGGCTCGCAGTTGTTAATATGTAGCATTATTGAGAGAAAAAGTAGTGTTTAACACGTCCCTTTTTGATATTTTATATAGCCAAAAGAACAAACAGATTAAAAAAGAGAAGAAAAAGAGGGAATTTTGTAATGCAGATTAACAAAAAAAAAAAAAGAAAAAAAAAAAAAAGAAAGAAAGAAAAAAGGAAAATCAGAACAAGAGAGAAACTTAATTCTGTTGTTAATAAGGATGAGGAAAATAAAAAAGAAAAAGAGGACAGAGATAGAAAAAATAAAATAGAAAAGAAAAAAAAGAGAGCCACCGAGTAAAAGTTGGTAGTTAATAAAATAAAAAGAGAAAAGATGTATATATATATATAAATACAATTGATAAAAAGAGAGAGGAGAAATTTTGTAGTTAATGCATGTTTAAGATAAAAATAGAAAAAAAGAAAAGAAAAAGGAAAAGATACAGAGAAAACCTAAGACAAATGATAAAAAAGAGAGAGGAGAAATTTGGCACTTAATTAAATAAAGGAATCACGAATGAAGTTGCAAAGGAAACATTGATTCTTGGTATTTAGACAGAAGAAAAGAAGAATGTGTTAGCTTTCATTTAATAAAATGTATTTAATTGAGTAGCAGAGAGAGAGACAGTATTTACAGACACGTAATATTTATAATAAAAAAAAAAAAAAAAGCTTGTTTTTGTTGCCGAAAATATTTTGTTCCAAACACGGCCATAAGAACAATAATACGCTTTTGATTCTAATATATTGGTTTGATGTGACCAGTGGAAACGCAATATATAGATGAAAGCGCTGTTTAAGTCGCTGTCAGACTTTTGTCCGATGTTGAACAGAGTCATGTGCTCAGCCGACAAAAACACCACCAGGCTAACTAAATAAATAAATTAATTAATTAATTATTAATTAATTAAATATCCGAGGTTCGGCTGTAGGTCGGCTGCGTTTTCTACGGTCATTATCTTCCTTCCGCTGATTCAAGAAGGGCAGCTGTTAGTTCATGGCGAAAGCATGTTAATCGTTTTAGTATAAACCTGCCCAGGAAAAGTGTGGATAGGTAAACTGAATGGCTTAAAATGACCTTAAATAGTGTTGACTAGGTCGTTAAATTAAAAAACAAATCAACAAACAAAGGTTGGCTGCGTATCGGTGGTGCTTAGCGCCGGTGGTTGAGTTAGGATAAAAGTAACAAGTTAATTAATGCATGTCAAAAACATTTAATCCAGACACATGCAGCCTTCCAGTATGTATCAACATTCGAGTTTATTTTGTCACATTAGTAAAACAAATAAAAACATAAGGGCGATGAAACTGAACCATTTATCAATTACGCATGCTATATTTCTGCCAAGGTCGGTGTCGCTCAAGGTCCTCTGAGCCTTGAAACATTGTACCGACGTCTAATCGACATTGACTTCAATTTTAAACGCGCTTAGTTTTAGTAGCGGTTATGTTGCTCACCTTATCAACCAGGGTCAGTAGACCCCGGCAGACTCAACTCAACATTTTAGTATATGCCGTAGACCCCGGGCTTCTCCCGGCTTTCGGATGAGTGCATGAACCGAGTTTCCGTCTCTGTATGACCTCAGCTGTCGGTGAGAGATACGATTAACACACGCACGCACGAGCGCGCACGCATGCACGCGCTTATTTCAGCAATAGCGATCATTTGATAAGAAAAGGGGCTTAATATTGGTAATCACTCGGCACTAGTAGTGGTGATAATGACTGTTAATGACAATTTTCTCTGCAATATTATTAGATTCGGTTATGAAAATAATAAGGACAATTCGTTTATCATAATTTGAATTATAATTCTTAGATGATCATGAAACCCTCTTTTTTTACAATCATTATAATAATGATACTTACGTAACATGATGTTTTCAATATTGATTAGCGCCTTAAGTTTGTGATAGAATAACCAATCGATATTGACGTTTGTGATGATATGATATGTCTCAGTAGCATCTGTATTTGCAATCTAATCTTCGCAAACAACACGTTAGCTTTCAAACGTGATAAATGTAATAATATGTTGTTTTTTTTTTTTGTTTTTTTTTTTTTGTTTGTTTAGATTTTCGACTTTTGTCATTTTAACACGTCAAGTTCTAGTTTTGAACAAAGGTTAAAAAAAAAAAAAATGGAAAAGAAATGCAGACTGGGGTTTACTGCACCACAGTTGTCTTTTAAAAAAAAAAAAAGTCTGTTTCATCATTGAAATATGTTATACCTGATCACTGTGAGCCTGTTGCGTTTTGCTAATTTTTAGCGGGTACATCAGTCGTATGTCAGGGTGCTTACAAGTTTTCTGTTTGGTTCTAGGTTAAGAAATTAGAAGAGAAGCTAGAATCTTTGTCAAAAAAGCTTGAGGAAAAGAAAAAAACGGACGAGGTGGCCGAGCTGGAAAGGGTGCGGCGCGAGGCTAAAGAGGAGGCAGCTAAGGGCGAGTTGGCAAACATGGACGTCCTTAACCAGAAATTGGTACTTCTCGAGAGTCTCGCTGCAAAACTTAACCACTCCTCTAAGAAAGAAATGACCATGATTCTGTCTAGATTTCACGCTAACAAGTATAACCCAGGATTTGCAGCTAGTCTTATACTCAAACTCCTGTCAACTAAAGAAGAGGAGAGTATACTCGACAAAGAACAGAAAATGCTAAAGCAATACGGATATGGTTCCGGTTTGCCACCAAGGCCTATTGGCTATGGTTTTGACGCATGGCAAGCACCAGCTTACCCTCCACAGCACGTCACGCCCTTTGCTGCATGGCCGAGGCCTTTTCTTTTGCCTAGAATGAGGCCTTCCGTACCTAGGCCTAGTGGCCTGTGTTTTAAGTGTAAGAAGCCAGGGCATCAAATTAGATTTTGCCCAAACTGACATGCGAATCTTAGTAAGGACACGCGTGGATGCACAACAATATAAATAGCTTAGTTTAGTTTATAACTGTGTATATCTCCTTACGGTGATCCAAAATTTTACAGGTGACGCTCAAGACTTGGGAAAGAGGCATATCGTTACATTTTGATCCTGCTATAATACAACCCAGACACTTGAGTTACAAAGACTTGGGCGAACATAGAAGACAGCCAGATCCGCCGAAAGTGATGTGTAGAGCTGAAGATGCGTTCCAAAGTTATTTATCAGGCAACCCACCCTCTCTGTCGGATTTAAATTTTCCGGATCCAGACAATTTTGTCTGTGGGCAAATCCATGAGCATGCCGATGAATGGTGTAAAATAATAAATGATGATGAGTTGAGGGGTGAAATTATGTCTTGGGTCCACGACGGAGTTGACATAAACAGATACATTAAACCTTTCAAGGGTTCATTTTGGGGTCAGGAATATGATCACGATTTTCCCCCTTCACGCGTGTTTAACAATTCTAATAAATGCAAGGATTTTATACCTTTTGTCAGTGACACGATTCGAGAGCGGCTTCTTAATGGATCGATAAGCTACGCTGGTAAGGTTGGTGTAGACCCACCCCCCTACATTGTGGCTCCTTTAACTGTTGCCCCTGAAAAGCCTAGACTGTGTCTAAACATGATGTATATTAACAATTGGACTGTTGACAGGCCATTTAAACTGGATAGTTTAAAAGATGTCTCAAAGATTGCAAAGCAAGATGCATTTTTCACATCCCTTGATGACAAGAGTGGTTATGACAACGTTAAAACAAATTCTAATTGCCACCATCTTCTTGGGTTCCAATGGGCCGGGCATTACTTTGTCGCAAAAACAATCCCTTTTGGTTACAAGCTCAGTGCTTTTATTGATCACAATTTGAACCTGCAGCCAGTTTCCTACATTAGGAGAATATTTAATATTCCCATTTTTCTTTACATAGACGACCGTTTGTCTGAAGAAGTGCGGGACAGTCGTATTTCCCCAGGTTACAATAGCGCTGTGTTGGCAAATTACGTGACATGCGAAATTCTACGTAGACTGGGTTTCTGCATAAACCTGAAAAAGTCTGTTTTTACTCCCACTCAGACACCCATTTTCCTTGATTTTGTAGTTGACAGCGTTAACAGGTGTTTCAGGCTCACTGATACAAAACGCAACAAGTTTATCGAACTTAGGGAATTCTGTTTAGCAAGTGAGTGCTTATCGGTTTCAATTTTACAACGCTTGTCAGGTAGAATAGTTTCATTCATGCTAGCGGTTCCGGCAGCAAAGTTGTTTGCAAGGGAGATAAACAGGGGCATTTCAATGGCGATAAAATCGGGTGGGAAGATCACGTTGTCTTCCCCGCTAAGGGAAGAAATTTCATATTGGAGGTTCCTTGACACTTGGCAGGGCATGCTTAAATGGAAAAATGAAAAACATACCGTCGTATCGCTGTCATCAGACGCGTCACTATACAAATAGAGTGGGCGTGCCGCGTTAACGGAAGGTAACGTTGAAATTTCTGACTTCTGGCCAGTCAGCATGAGGCACCTTCCGATTATGGTGCTAGAGGCACATGCTTTACATCGCGTATTAAGTGCCTTTACCAAACAGCTTAGGTATTCAAGAGTAGATGCTAGTGTTGACAACACATGCCTTATTGCGGCGTGGAACAATGAGGGGTGTCGTTCACCAGAAATGAACGATGCAATCAAGCATATTTTCTCTCTAACTTTGGAAGCTGACATGGTCTTGAACTTAGTATATATTCCGTCGTCAGAAAACCCAGCTGACGTCCCTTCAAGGTCCATTAAGAAAAGTGATGCCACGCTGAGTGAAACGTATTGGCTCTTGATACAGGATCACTTTGGGGGAACCTCAGGTCATACCTTTGACCTAATGGCTCTGGATTCAAATTGCATGAAGGGTCGGGACGGGAAGAACCTTCCCCATTTCACCCCTTTCCCAACTCCGGAATCCGCGGGAGTTAATATGTTCAGTCAGGATATCAACACAACAGAGAATTATTATGTTTTTCCCCCTTTCAGCTTGATTCATGCCGTCCTCAATTTCATCGTCAGTAATAAAGTATGTTGCTCTGTAGTGCTCAGGTGTGGGAACGTTACCCCGGTTTGGCTTCCAGCGTTACAGGAAAATATCTCTGATGCATTTTTGATTGGGTTAACAGGGCAAAGAGACTGTTTAAAGTTTCCGTCAAAGCATGGCTTCATCAAGGACAGGCGAGGCCTATCAGATAACTTGTGGGCAGTTAGATTAGAAACGCACGTCACTATTGTTTCTTTTGGGAAACTGATGTTTTGCAGGCATCCTACGGTGTCAGTAAGTAACAAATTGCTGTGTATAGGGGATTCTATCGTAAGGGATATGAATACGGTACCTCAGCTGCACAACCCTATGGTAATCGTCTCATCTTTCGGGGGCGCTACAGTGGGAAAAATCATTGAAGTCCTGCCATCTTTGATTCAGCAGTACACACCTTTCATTCTCTTTGTTCACTGTGGCGTAAACAATCTCAGTAAAACCTATAAATGTATGGATGAGTTTCATCAGATGTCTTGTGCCTCTCAGGAGCTTTGCTTGCTCGAAAATGCCCTCAAAACAGAGTTCTCTGTTTACTCACCAAGGCTAATCCTTTCTCAGTGTCTGATCACTAGAATTCCTGATATTAATGCCCGAGCAACGTTGTTTAACGCAGAACTTATGGATATATGTCAAAGAAGCGGGTGGATATGTGTCGAACACACGAATATAGGATTACAGCATTTGCGTGACAATGTTCATTTAAATACAGAAGGACGCGCTTTGTTTGTGGAAAATTTGATGAACGCTGTCCAGAGAATCATCTAGACCCTAATGATGAGTGCTTTCTTGTCGAAACTTCCAGGAAGCGCTTGTGAAGTAGTACGGTGTATTACTGGTGAATAATCACTATCGCTGTTTGTTATTATTATTATTTTTATTATCATTACTATTTTTATTAACCTCGTGATATGTAACTTTCATTATTTTAGACAATTTTCTGCCTTAACTCAGTAGTCGCGACTAATATTAGTAGCATGGCTGTCTTTTTGTTTTATCCGTTTTTTTTTATTCAGGTGGAGTCATCGCCCACTGGTCCCGTGTGGTGTGGAAGATGCGAAGCACTCCCCTACTCCCCTTCGAGATTTTGCAATGCATGCGGTATAGCTGTCAATTTTCATAGCCGGTCACAAGTAGAGGAAGAAACGAAAATTGACTTCGTCGGGATCAACAAACGTATCGAACATTTAGACAGTTTGCTTAGTGCAAAGAGTTATGACAAGCAAAAGTGTGCATTAACGTCAGAATTAAAATATTTTTTATCCAAATGTGTTCCACCAAAAACTTTAGATAGTGTATCACCTGAAGATTTGAGAATGTTTTTAGTTGCCAAAGAAAGTAAGGGAAGAACTCGCTTGCATTTGAAGGAATGCGCACAAAGGCTTGCGAAAGGGAAGAGTACTTGCGGCTGTCCTTTCACTTTGACATCAAAAACCGTGGATAGTTTAATAGGCAAGTTAAGAGCTATTCTCAATGAGCATGGCAGGACAGGCGAGTGGAATCCTGCGTCCGGAACCGGCAATCCGGCGGCAGCACCTATCCTGAGAAAACATTTGCGGAGCATAGCCATCGAGCAAACTGCTGCAAATGTTGTTCCAAAGCAAGCTGTTCCTTTGATGTTTGATAAATTGGTGCGTCTCTGTCGTTACCTTAATTACAAAGGATTTAGGGAAAAAATCCCATATCAAAATTTCTTTTTACTAGAGATTGTGCATACTTCTCATTACTGAGCCATACTGGGGGTCGCGGGGGCGACATCGGATTGCTTAAAGCTGACCGTTTATTTCAGTTGCCAGACGATCAGGGTTTACTTATTTCGCAAACAGAAGGAAAAACCGCAAAAATGGATAATCCAAATAATGTTGTTGTTCTCCGTTCAAAAGATCCTGACATTTGCCCTATAAAATACCTCAGGTCATATTTTGAAACTGCCTCCCAAGTGGGTGTGAATTTAACAGAAGGTTTCATTTTCCGTCCTCGTGATGTTAAGAGCCAAGTGATCCTAGACAAGGCCGTGACATCGAGCTGTATGACTGATAGGTTACAAACACATTTAAGATCTATTAATATGTATGCAGGAGAAACCGCCCACAGTAGTAGGCGTGGCTTGGCAATTACTCTGCGTATGCTGGGTCTTGATGATGACAGCATAAACAATCACATTGGCTGGCAATCAAGTATGTTAAACCGCTACGATCGAATAGGTAACTTGATCGGACCACACGCAGCGGCGAAGAAATTAACTAGCGCTTCTGAAAGAAAGGGCGACACCTCTCAACTAATGGACGTTACAAGTAAAAGCCTAATTCTGTCCACTTTGGAACCGGTCGTAAATAAACAAAGTTGAAAAAGTCAGATCAAAGTATATTTGATCTTATCGCAGCATGCACCCAATGATGAGTATTGGATAGATTGTTCATTACCTGTATGTGCTTATGATTACTTGTTGCTATGTTGTAAAATGAAGCAAATACTTTTATGGCAGATTGTTGTTTCTACCGGAACTTTCGGCGCCTTTGGCGTTTTGACGTTCCGCTTCTAACATGTGAGGGGTGGACGGGTTACTTGTAATTATTTACTATTGCAAGTTTCCCGTCGGTGCCCCGAACATGTGATATATACAGAATGCACCACGTGGCTTGCCTTCAGTCTGTCAGACAACGCGCTGGGTCAGGTGCAAGATCACAGCGACACACAGGTAGTAGGTGAATAGTTTTCTTAAAAAAAAAAAATAAAAAAAATCTAAAACTCTTCTTTTGTAGTGTGGGTAATAACAGACTGAAAGCTCGTCATTCATTATCAAAGTCATACGGAAGACGCAGAGTGTTCATGAACAAAATTTTAGCTCCCAAAGCATTTTTGGATAATTATGTCAAAACATCAGTCGTTGTTTTCGCTGAGATTATTTATTGGATTTGATATTATTCTGAGTTGTCACAGAAAATTTGACGGAAACTGTTAAAGGTTATTGTAACATCACATTGCTGTCATGTTTTTTAAACAAACAAGCTGCGGCTTTCGGATGACGAACATGATTGAGAACACATGAATAATACACGTATACTTTGCTAGTCTTGCATCAGTCCTAGAGACCAGACACGGGAAATTACAGATTAAACATTTATGATACAACATGGATAAATTGTATCAGAAGGGCCTACGTGGCCTTGCGGATAATAGCTGACGCTTTAATCGTTGGTTTATCACAGCTGTGGTTCGCACCTCGCTCGAGCCACATGTGAGCCGCCAGGTTTTTTGGCGGAAGGTTTGGTGGTACAACCGGGCACTTCGGTTTTGGTCCGACTTCGATTCACGAAAGGGTCAAACTTGGACGGGTAAACAAACAATTAACAAAACACACACGCTCACAGACACAAACAAACGTATCAGATAAGCTAGAAGTATCAAATATATCATGTTGTCTGGTTGTTTCTGGGACTGGAGCAAGTCTAGAGTAATGCGGGACTACAAGGGTATCCAGAGCGACAATGCACAGAGATTCGAGAACTAATTCGAGAAGCAGGGCGTTGCAATGATCTATGGCACTGGCGATGCACTAAAAAAAAAAAAAAAAAAGGAAAGAAAGAAAGAAATATGCACTCTGTTCCCACATCTGTAAGAATTATCTGCACAGCCTAATGCAACGTTTTGTTTGGCCCACCTAGATCTTTGTTATCATTATTTTTGTTATTCGTCGCTTTGACAAGGTCCCGACCCTAGTTGTCGTTATGAAGTGGCTTCGTTCAAGAGACTTTACTGTGATCAGTTAATGTCCGTCCCGCATCGTCTACAGAACTACATCATTCAATGTATAGCCGTGTACATTCATTATTTTACAAGAAACCAGCAGCAAAGGCAAACCCATGTTCGAGTGCTCACTTTTCGAAAGGGAGGTAAGGGACGAACGCCCTAACCTGACCGTTTTTCCCCTCTTTTGCAAGCAAAACAGGTGCGAAGTGTGGGAAGCGATAGAACGTGCCTCATGAGCAATTATTTCAACACATCGGGGCCAATTCAGAAGCTTATCATATAAACAAAGATATCAGCCTCGCAAGTGACCCATTAATGAACGGCATCATAAACATAAAGAACACAGCTCCTACGTCGATACAATGAACGCTTTATATTTGGAACCCGTTTTTCCTCTCACACGCCTGTCTAACGCCTTTGGCGTTTTGACGTTCCGCTTCTAACATGTGAGGGGTGGACGGGTTACTTGTAATTATTTACTATTGAATGGGTGCCTGCAGGATCCGTTTTCACGTTATCAACAGCTGACTGAATATTTATTCGAATTAAAATGGCGCATACGGTCTTACCTTTGGTTATAATCAACCCTCAGTGGCTCAAACTACCCATTTTAGAACAAATTTTCACAGCCCTGAAGGGGAATGGAAACACTTTCAGGGGAGGCAGCCCATCTATTTCACGCAGAGGAGAACCCGACCGCACACTAGTACTGGTAAACCGCTTTGAGGATCTTAACCTGTCCAGGAACCGCGCTGTGAGTCGGCCCATCCATGCTTATAAACCCTATTGGTTTCATTGGGCGACAGGGCTTGAGAAGTCATTTCATCTCAATGTCGGATAAAAGTCCCACAAAATTTGAAGCAACGTCTCCAAATTGACCTACAGTACCATTCAGACGATTCTTGACACCCTAGTTGACTCCAAGTCAACTACATTCAGACATGGAGTTAACTCCTAGTCAACTCCATTTCCCGCTTTTGTTAACTAGGGAGTTAACTTTAGTTAACTTCTAGTTGACTAGAAGTCTTAACAGTTATACAGTAGTACATATATGGATTAGAACAGGTGAATGAATATGTTACTTAATTTGTTATCTGTTTTTTTATTTATTTATTTATTTATTTTCATCATGCTGATGCAAATGGCATGGCAAAAACAAAAATGAAGAATGACAGGTTATATCCCATAATTTCAAAATGATCATTGTTAGCCCTTATCCCGCTGAATAAATTAATTTTACCATACCCATTTCTGGATATCAACCATTCAAATCGTTAAAGGTTATGTATTCATTCAATTCACAAATTGGATGAAAAACAGTGTAGATCCTGACCAGATGAAACAGCCCCCGCCCATAGGGTCTTGAAGAAATATATGGGCTGCATGATGTTTCCACGCAAAGCTGAATCCGGCCCGCACACTAGTACTGGTAAACTGCTTAGAGGATCTAAGCCTGTACAGGAACTGTGGTGCGAGGCGGACCGTCCATGCTAATAAACCCTATTGGTTTCATTGGGCGACAGGGCTTGTGATGTCATTTCATCTCAATGTCGGGTAAAAGTCCCACAAAATTGGAAGCAACGTCTCCAAAATGACCTTTACAGTGTTGACGGGGACGTTAAACCTAAAATCAAACAATCATTAACCATCTGATCAGGATCTATGCTGTTTGCAAAGTTAGGATTTGTCATGTTCAGCGGGATAAGGGTTAATGAATTTCAGGTTATACTCCTGGATTTAAGTGCCCCGAAAATCCAGGTATGGACATTTTAGCCTCTCCAGAACAACAGCTCTGTTTATTTTCATTTGTTAAAATGAACTTCAATAAATCTCAGGTTCACACTGATAAGCCTCACTAATTGCCTAAGCATATGGCAACTGAATATTCATTCATGAAAATTTCACTTTTGCAAACAGTGCAGGCCCAGATCAGACGCCGCAGAATAGGGCGTCTGATCAGGGCCTCCACTGTTTGCTAAAATGTCAGTCATTCCCCAAATATACCTTGATGAAAACACACCCCGACACCCTTAAACCTTGAAATGGAGCCCTGGTACATATAAGGAGGAAGATTCCATTTGGTACAAAAAAGTTCGTACCAAATGAATCTTTCTCCCTACATATAGCCCGAGTCCACCTCAAAGTTCAAGGGTGACAGGTTGTGCCCCTTCAAACTCCATTCGCAAAATGGCTTAACTTTTTGAAAACAGTGTAGGCCCTGAACAGACGCCCCTTTCTGTGGCGTCTGATCTGGGCCTGCACTGTTTGCCAACTGCCCGTTTTAGGGTTTCTGGTACAAAATGAACAGATGTGTATACCTTTACTAGGATAAACATTTCAGTCTGGTACTGCACTGTCTAATTTTAAACCTCTAGCATGCTTGGCTGTAATTAGTACTTGTAGTTTTTATTTCATTATTTATTTCAATGAAGTAGAAATATTTATGTTACTATTGTTATTAGTTACTGTTATTGTTATTATTATTATTATTATTATTATAAGTAATAGTAGTAGTAGCAGTAATATTCACAGGTTTATTTATTGTTATTATTATTAATATTAGTAGTAGTAGTGGTAATAATGTTTTGTTATTTTTTATGTTTATCTCAATTGAGTAGAAATCTTTATGTGCCTATTGCTATTAGTAGTAGTGGTGGAAGTAGTAGATGTGACATTGACATTTATTTATTTATCTATTTTGTTTTTCAAGAACAAAATATACTATGTAGTAATATGTTAAAGGACCAATAACAAAATTCATAAGTTCTCCATAAGTGGATTATAATGATTAAACCCTTCTTATCAGAAGTCATTATCTGATTTTATCAGATGAATACCATCACCTTAACAGCCATAATCCCCTGAGGTTCAAGTGGTCATTTATTGGTAGGTGATAAGAGAAATGGTTTGTGATATATGATATCCTGGAGTATTATCATTTTGATTGAGATCTAGCAAAGCAGATGAACTTAGAATCTTCGTTTGCCATAGAAAATATTTTTATCATTACAGTACATCACTAAGAAAACACACCTATTCAAATATATTGAAAAAATTACCACCTAATAATAGACAAAAAATCAGATAATAAATCTGATTTTTATTTTTATATTTCTGGCCAAAACATACATTGTGGGAACTCGTTATAACCGCGTCAGTGAGGCGGTTCTAACGCGTACCCACAATCTATGTTTTTGGGCGAAAAAATAAAGAAAAATGAATGCGGGAACTAGTTAGAATCGCCTCATTGAGACAGCTCTAATGAGTACCCATAGCCTGTTCATGGCTTTAACATGGCTATTGGCTGTTGACTAGTTTTTCTTTTTTATCTCTGCTTCAAACATTATTAAGTGGGAACTTATTAGAATCACCTCATTGAGACAGCTCTAATAAGCATCCACAACCTGCTCATAACTTTAAACTGGCAATTATGACATATATTTTTTTTTTATTTCGGCTTCTGAAAAAGTGGGAATTTGAAAGAACCGCCTCATTGAGTCAGTTCTAACGAGTACCCACAACCTGTTTTGAACCATCTGCTGGTAATTTTAGAAGTCAAATTTTCAATTCTTCCAACAATATGGAACCTAATCAGACTGCTCCTCTTGGAGAAGTCCGATCAGGGTCCACACTGATTTGTGGCGTAGTGTCCACTGCCGGGTGGCTTCATGGGATGCAATAACACCCAAGACATTTGTGCTGCTACTGTCTATTTATTAAAGTTTCTTTACTGCAGGAAAACCCTTTCATTCTCAACTATCATACGACAGAGTTCACATGACAGACACTATGTACAGCTTTTCACTTCAGACGCACAACAAACAAGAACCACTCATCAACCCACACTCCCGGTTTTATAAGTTAAAGACTTTCTATTTTTAGGAAGGAAAAACCATTACTTGTTACTAAATTAAACAATTACGTGATGTTGCTACTGCGAAGAACTGGCCATAAAAGGCAATTTCCTGTCACCCACAAATGATGGCATTTCTAAATATAATCAAACTATGACGTATAACCGAGATTTCCGTAATCTAATTTATTAGAATTTAGTGTCAAAATCGTCTGGGAGAAGTATTAAATGTGCCAAAACATCAAACAAACAAATCATTTTCTGACCGGTTCCACCCTATAAGAAAGATAGTTAGACAGCTTTATTACTTGCTTACGTCACTAACCTAGTTCCAGGAAACACACCTTTTATTGCGCATTTACAAACATTACACTTTGATACTTTTCTAATAAAACGTTAACACTAATGATTTCTGAATTAAAACATACTAGCTTAACCATTTGCAGTTTAAAACTGTCCCGACAAGGTATAACGTCACACTGCTCCCAACGGGGGAGATATTTTATTGGATTATGAAACAATAGAATATCTACACGATTAATTTAGTTCCTGGATCTATCACAAATATGTAAGTATTTAAAATTCCATCCCATGCATTTTACATGACTACATGGCTAACTTTAAACATTAACATTATGAACTAAAATTGAAATAAAGCCACTCACCCTTTTCCTGCAGCCATTAAATAATCCACATGCACATTTTCTAACTGAGTCCACTAAAACACAAAACTAGTGTTCCTACTGAATATTTATTTAAACTGCTGGAGTATATTTAAATGTACATACAAGAAACACTTAGAACTATATTGTCACAATATTTATATTATGCCCCTCCAGTCTACTTCTCCGGCTCATCCTCGCCATTGTCTTGTTCCCCCTCGTCCGACTCCACTTCTAGCCCATCCAGTTCTCCGCCCCGGTCCTCGGTTGCGATGGCCCCCCGGACGGCGGTGACCTCCGTTTGTCCCTCCGAGAGCCCAGCCCTTTCCGATAGTGTACGTGGGGCCCACTCCGTTGACCCTGCCAACGCCTCGTCGACATCCACCTCGATGATGGTGAGATCGCTTCCCCACGTGCTTAGGGAGAACGATTCTTCCTGCCGAATCTCCGCCGACGGCCAAGTTACTGGCCCCTGTCGATGGGCCTCTGCGTGAATGGCCTCGCAGGCTTCCCGAGACCATATAATTTTGGCCATCACTGTCTCCCCAGGCAGCTGCCGCCAAACCGGATTTCTCTGGTCCACGGCATGTCGTTCCGCCACGGACATATTATCCAATAAGTCATCCATTGTGACCAGCCGCCAGCAACTGGGTGTAAACTGAAATTGTCCTCCTTCGGCCATCTTGAAAGTCCAATTAATTTGTGATATATATATATATATATATAAATATTCCTTTGAATTCTGGCTGATTACGTATCGTAGTGGATTAACTTGGTTCAACTGAAATTTTCCTGGACAAAGTTTGTTGTTTTAATAAGCTCCAATTAGGCTTGTTTAATAAGGAGGTGTAGCTGAGAAAAGTTGAAAGATTAACGTTTTCGATAATAGCCAGCAAGTGTCTTCAATTCCCATATTTATTGCACATCATTTATCGCATTGTTCCTCCTTTTTCCCCAATTAATTGTATCTTCTGGTTTTTGGTTGATTTACGAGTGTACTTGTCGATTTTAACTTCGATAATACACAAAATTATAACAAGTTATAGAAACAGTTTTGCTATAGTATTTTGGCTTCAACTGTGGATTCACCAGGCGTCTGTCCGTCTGTCTGTTTAAACGAGGGTTGTTCCATAAGTTCAGAATACATGTAAAATTTCTGTACAACAAGGGTTATTCAACATATTTTTGTCCTGCAGTTTATATACACCACAAAACGTAGCAGGCTATATACACATATACTGTTCAACACTAATAATGAACCGTTCTGTCCTACTGAGCCACCGTAGGTAACTTAGGGTAGAGTTGTCCCAGAATGGAGTTCCTTAGGATCTCTTCACTCGGTGGGGCAGATTGGGCCCTGCCCTGAAGTATAGCCACTTCATCCGTTTCCTTGGAGTAGGACACCGACGTTGGGTGGTCATGCGGTTCGTCATCGTCTACCTTAACTCTGTCACTACAGAACATGGCAAGCCGGGCACAGCAACCGTGCTTTTCAGGATCAAGGGGTTTCTTATGTTTGCAATATCTTAAGAACAAAAATACGGCCCCCGCAATTGTGATGCAGACAACACTGTCAATTATGATGTATGCCCATAAAGGCCAAGAGGTATCTTCTAGTTCTACACTGCGCATACTACGCAACCTTAAAATCAAATCATCCATTGGTATCTGCTTTATGGTACTCAGGTTCGTGGGCAGTTCCAGTTTACTAAAATTTGGTAAGGCCTGTGAAAAGGGTTCCCATAATTTAAATTCGGTCGTATTGTGGAGTTCTAGCAATTCCGTGTAGGGGTCAGGTATGTCAACTTGTTCTTCAAAGAAATAGTAGGGCGGCAGACTCAGAAAGTTATTTGCAGCGTGACACCCTGGCTCCAATTGAATTATTCCCAAAGGTGGATCAATAGCTTGTGTGGTGTGTGTTTTTATCGACTTTCTGCCCGACATTCCCAAACATACAATGGAGAAGTCTATTTTTTCTTTCGTACCAATTACCCATAAACCCTGTGTTAAATATGTACCCATGGGCAGCAGTGTATTTGGTTGAACTAGTCTGCAGCAATATTTATTGACTTTTGGTGCATCTTTGAAAAACAAAGCGAGGACACAAAGCTGGTTTAAATTTACAGGCATGATGGCGCTTCTTGGGGTACAATATTTAGTGAACTGATTGCTACACTCCAGCAACTCATGTTCAGACAAAAGAGTGTAGCGACTACGATCTTTATTAATCAGTAATCCTGCCGACTCGATGTCATATTTGGCGACCATGTCAGGTACGTAGGTCAGTCTGACCTTATTTGGCCTGCTTGGCATGGGTAAGGGTATGTTATACACGCGGTAAACCTCATATTCACCTGTAAAGTCTAACAGTGGTATATTTATTACCACAACTATTTGGGATCCATCCATGACAGTGGAACAAGTGAGTGTACGGTAAAAATACCAAATATTGGAGCGTGGATCCTCTGGAAGTTTGAGAGTAGATGGTAATTTGTTATTTATTTGGGTCAAAAGTTTTCTCAGATTCTTAGGAGTGATGGAACTTGGAGACAAACGACTAAGAGCCAACATATTTATCTCCAAACGTAAATTGTCCAAGTATATGGTACCACGTTGAATAGCATCACGTAGTCCCGCTAAAATTAGGTCCATTTGTGCATATATGTTAACAAACATCTCAATATGCTCAAATCGTTTCTGAATAGCGAGTGTTAAGTTGTGTATGCGTCCCTCAAACTCATCCATGCAATCAACAAGGCTCATAATGGCCTGTCGGTTTTCTGCAATTTGTATTCGGGACACATTCAAGATAGTCATTTGTTCATCCAGCATGTGCAGGATAGATTGTTGATTTTGTGACATGTCCCTTACTGCCCTTTTTATATTATCTAGATCCGCCTCCGAAACGGTCCCAAAAAGGAAGGATAGGATACGGCCCCCCAGGGGTAGGATGCTTCTTTCGGACCTAGTCCCCAATGAGCGGTAGTCAACATAGCTGGTGATAATACTATGCTGTGTTTCCCGCAGAGATTTTACTTCCTTACCCAGCTGTTTAAGTGTAGCCCTGAAACCCTGTTGTTGTGGGTCAGTAAAATGACTGCTCAATGTATCGGCCACCTCAGTTGCCTTTAAGATATCAGAATACACTCTTCTAAGGAAATTTCTAAATGGCTCAAGGTCATGAACGAAACTGACCAACCATTTAGCTCTGGTAGATGTCACGTCGTTTACATGTTGAAAAGCAACGTTTTCATGAATTATTACCCCCACGGCATAGCCAATCAGTGACAGAAGAATAAGGAGACGCATCTTGGCTGCCGGTAAAGTCTGTCTCCTGCAATGAAACAGACACCCCAAATTAGATTTAACTTATCTAATTTTAATCTTTATACCAGGTCCAAGAAGCCTTAAACATTACTTAGAATAGGCTAGCTATAGCACTAAGCAGAGTTTTAACCTTAGTATTTCGACCCTTTTTGGTTTTCTTTTTGCTACGAAGATCATTTTTCTTATCTTTGCCAACTGTGGCTTGACATTTCTTTACTTCTTCAATCATTATAGAATCTGATGGATCATAATCAATAGTAGCCTCCGAATCCGCGTCGCTTGCGGTTTGCATCTCCTCTGATGCATATGCATTTTCTGCATTTTCCCGGAGTTCACGGTCACGAACGCGCTTTGCAAGTTCCATTTTTGGAATATTGCCCTCTTCATCCGAGTCTTCACGTTCACGACGCGCTAGATCTACAAACCTTCGTTCTGGTCCCTCTGCTTCCGTTTCTGAGGATTCAGAACCAGAAGAACCGTCATCAGATTCCGGCGGTACAACATACGCTGCCTTACGAATTGGTTGTCCCGCATCCGTTTTGGGTATTTCCCAGGTATCAACCTTTGCAAACTTTATGTCATCAGCATGAGCTTCAACAGTCTTATTGTCTAACTGATTTTTCAACACATAGGTCACTGGTGATTTCTGTTCAATAATCCTATAGAAAGGTTTCCAACGACCCTCTATCTTGGTACGGACATGTTTTTTATAGAACACTGGATCCCCTATATTGTATGACACATCCTTTCGGTTTTTATTACCATATTTTGCATGTTTCCGTTGTTGCTTCCTGATGCGTCCATGGACCAGCATGAATGCCTTATGCTGCTCTTGGAGGGCAATCTGATGCATGTCCTCCCCCATGTATCTCCTACGAGGTTTCAAGAGAGTGTCGATGGGTAAGACTACATCATGGCCATAGAGCAGATAAAATGGAGTATAGTCTGTAGCTTCACTGACATTGAAACGGATACTTGCGAGAACCTGGTTCAGGTGAAGGTCCCAGACATCTTGTTCATCCTGTAGTCTCTTTGCTAGCACGTCATGAAGGGTCCTATGGAATCTTTCCACCTTACTGTTACTAGCAGGGTGATAGAAGGAAGTGGTGACATGATGTACATTCAGCGCCCCCAGGGTCTCTCTCATGACTCTATTTACGTTCTCAGATCCGTTATCTGACACCAGCTCCAAAGGGCAGCCGAAGCGTGGATAGATTTCTTCGATTATCAGGTGAGCAACGGTCTCTGCAGTCTTGTCCGGCACAGCAAAAGCTTCCGGCCAACCACTGTACCAGTCCACAAAGGCAATGATGTATTTATTTCCTGACAAAGTCTTTGGGTATGGTCCTGACAAATCAAGACTTAATTTAGCCATGGGGTACGGTGGTATATCCACATTTTGTAGCAAAGGTTTGACATTTTTGCTTGCCCGAGCCTGGCAACTTACACACCTTGAGACGTAATCATAAATTTCTAAAAATAAGTTTGGCCAAAAATATTTCTGTCTGATAGTATCAAATGTCTTTTGTACCCCCATATGACCATTTTTATCATGGTATTGTGTAATGACCATTTGCCTTAAATGTTCAGGTACATACAGCCTTAGTGTAGGGTTATCATCCGGATTGGACAGATAATACACTATGCCCTTTTCGACAAGATATCTATGCTTTATTGCTTTGGAGGGTTCACCATGTTCTAACAGGTTCTTCAGTTCCATTACAGCCTCATCCTTACACTGTTCTAGTCTCATGTCCAAACCTGGCAGATCAGTTTCCGGAATTTCAGGACGGTCCTTAGTTGGCACCTCACATCCGGCAAAGTTCTTGGGATTGATTTCATTTGAGTTTATGGCTCCAACTTCATAGGTGTGGTCGTTTATATCTGGTTCTAACAACACCGCTTCAATCACGGTGTCATCCCCATCTGGCTTTCTTGAAAGTAGGTCAGCGCACGTGTTCTCCGTGCCAGCAATGTATTCTATGGTACAGTTATACCCAGCCATCCCCAGAGCCCAAAGTTGAATTTTCTTATTCTGCATAGGTGATTCCAGCAAATACTTTAAAGGCTTGTGATCAGTTTTAATGGTAAATCTCGCGTTGTGTAGGTAATAGTCAAGCTTCTGCAAGGAATAGTGAATGGCAAAAGCTTCCTTTTCAATTGTTGACCATTTGCATTGAGTTTTGCTTAATTTGTGAGAAAGGTAATAAATGGGCTTTTCATTTTTGACATTGGGCAAAAAGCTTTCATTTCCCTCAGACTCTTGAGTTAAGCATGCCCCTATACAGGAATTACTGGCGTCTGTGTACAGAGTGTAGGGTTTGTTTGGATCTGGATAGGCTAATAAGGGCACCACAGTGAGGCTTTGCTTCAGATAATCAAAGCTACTTTGACATTGTTCTGTCCACTTGAACCGAGCATACTTCCGAGTGAGAGCAATAACAGGCTCTGCTATTTCAGAGAAGTTTGGAATTAACCTGCGATAGTACGAGCACATCCCAATGAAGGAACGAACCTCCCGAACACATGTGGGTGTGGGAAGAGACCTAATGGCTTCTACCTTTTGCGGATCCGGACTGACACCTTGTGCATTGATGATAAAACCAAGATACTGAGTTTCTGCTTGCAAGAAGGAACACTTCTTTAGCTTCAATTTCAAGCCATGCAGACGTAACCTGTCAAAGACTGTGGTCAAGTGAAACAGATGTTCTTCCAAAGTTTCACTATATATCAAAATGTCATCCAAATAGGCAGTTGCAAAATGACTGAGCCCTTGCAGAACGATTGCCATCATCTGCTGAAAGACAGCTGGGGCTGAGGACAAACCGAAAGGCATCACATTAAACTCAAACAGTCCTCTGTGACATGCAAAAGCAGTCTTCTCTTTATCGGCCTCATCCATCAGCACCTGCCAATACCCAGACTTTAGATCTAAAGAGGTAAAGAATTTTGCTTTTCCAAGGAGTGCCAAAATGTCGTCTATTAAAGGAAGAGGATATGAATTTGGTTTAGTAATTTGGTTCAGTTTTCTGAAGTCCACACAGAATCGTTTTGACCCATCTTTCTTATCAACTATCACCACTGGGAAACTCCATGGAGATTTAGACCTTTGTATTATATTGGCATCCAACATCTCGTCCACAGCTTTATCAATTACTTCCCGGTTATGAATGGGAGTTCTGTATGGTCTTAATTTTATGGGTGGATGATTGCCTGTATCAAGTTTCATTTTGACAGTGTCAGTATGACCCAACTCCGAGTCTTTGGCTGCAAACAAATCATGGTGTTGCCCTAAAAACCCTAACGTGGAGTCTCTATGCCTATCAGGTACTTCCACTTCTGCTTTCCAATCACTGGTTTTTGTAGCAGCTATCGTTCTCTTAACAGAGTCAAGGCTATTTATTTTGGCCTCATTTACTCTCTCCATTTTTGCAAGGACACATCCCCGTGAAAGCCTTACGGTACGGTTTGTGTTATTGACCACCATGACAGGTAAGAATCGACTCTTATTCATTTTGGCTATTGAATTCGAAACCATCAGTCCTGGTTCATTGTTCAGGAATTTTGTTTCAACAGCGGAAACTGCGTATACATTATAAACTGGAAGCTCATGACTATCCTTTACTTTGCCAAGGCAGACAGTAGCCGTCTGTGGTTTTAAGACAGTTGTTGACCTAAGGCGAACTAATGAAGCTATGTGTATGTCCTCCTCTAGAGGAATCTGAGTCCTACCAATTCGTAGAAATCCTAAGTCGAAGTATAACCTTACACCGTTCTGTACAAGCCAGTCTCGACCTAATATAAAATTTCTATTTATAGAAGGTGACACGTAAAATGAATGTTTAATTTCGGTATCCCCGATTTGGAAAGTAAGGGTAACGTACCCATCCAATTTTAAACATGTGCCATTAACCGACTGAAGCTCTGCTTCTTTCTTTATTAACGGTGGTTTTATTTTTAACGACCGATAAACACGTGTGTGCATCATAGATACTTCGGCTCCGGAGTCTACTAGTGATCTGAACTGATGTTTCCCTATTCGTATCAAACATGAATTTGGACTCCCTGTTAATGCTATGCTAAATTTTGGAATGACTTTAGTAATGTTTCTTCTCCTTCCGTGGGCTTCAACACGGAAGGAGGGCCCTAGTTTTCCTGATTGACCTGATTACCCCTTGGCTTTGGGGAGTTATTACCCCTGCCAAAATCAGCTTGCCGTTTCCTACATTCTTTTTTAAAGTGTCCCTTTTTCCCACAATACCAGCACAGCATTTCCTTTTTCTTATCAACCCCCTGGTACGGTGTTGCTTGCTCAACTGCGTTTACATGGGCCTTAACTTTACAGTCTTTACTCTTGTGACCTTTCCTATGGCAGTTATAACATCGGGGCACGGGACGGTAATGGTCAACTTCCATCCGATTATCATCAGGGACATATTGATGACGTGTGCGCAGATTGAAACGCCTACGCAGGTTTTGTTCATTGGTGGCCACCGTAACAGCAGCCTCCAAGTTTGCAGGGTTATCTCTAAGCACCTTAAGTTTTAACTGATCCTCAGCCAGCCCATCGACAAAAGTGTCAATCAGCTGCCTTTGAACCGGTTGACCTGCTTGATTGTCGAATGCATCCTCGGCCAACGCCATCAGCCTCTCGGCATAAACCTGCACTGTCTCCCCAGCTTTCTGGTGCACCTTCCTGAGTAACAGGAATGCATGTTGTGCATCAGTAATTTCGGAAAACCTGCTGCTAAGTTCAGCCTTCATTTGTGCCCAAGTTGCCGCAGGAAGTCCCTCCGTATATCGATTAATAAAGTCACTAACTGGCCCCCGACTGGATTGATAAGCCACCCTTTTAATCCTAGCATCATCAAGTTCCATAAGCCTGGCATATTTCTCTATAGACTTTACCCATTCTTTGAACCGTTTTGCCTCCCCCTCAAATGGAGGTACAATCTGACTGACCCCTTGAGCCCCAAGAGCAGTGGAAACATTACCCATTTCCACAGCCAGATTTTGAAACACCTGTCCTACGTCCGGCCCAGCCATGTCTGTAATTTAAGAATAAAGTAGACTTAACTTACCAGACCACAGTGTCCTGAAGCTCGAACGTAATGTCCCGTATAATGCTAGGTTCCCACTGTCGTGCGATCCGTTACGAACGCCACGATTGGCCATTCTTAGCTACTCGTGGAATATTCGATGAAAGTTCAGGTTTGGATACGAGGTGATGAGAGTCGATACGTTCTGGTACGATTCGTTGCGCTCGGATGCAATGCAATCACGATTTGTCAATTTCAGGTATCACGATCAGCCACGGTCTGCACTCACGTTCAGGTACGATCAAATGCGTTCCAATAGGATTGTTGCGATCGAGTCTACGACTTGGTCTCGATCTGGAACCATCATAACGATCGAGTACCCCGAATTGGGACGATCTGATACGTGCAGATACGTTCTTATACGCTCATCACGAGCCGATGCGCTCCGTTACGATAGCATACGACTGTCGTCTCGATGTTTTTCACGACCTTGATCGATGGCGATCACGATTTGAGCTACGACTTGACCCCGACTGGTATATATACAGCCGGACTGACCATGGACTTAATTGTTTCTTGAACTTTTACATCATAAAAACTTACCCCAAACCATTGATGATGGTAGGAGTTGCGGATGATGACAATGTGGCAATGTCTCTGGCTGGAATGGTTCAGTCTTGCCTTTCCCTTTCTTAGCTTCCATTACCCTTGGGAGGCATCTTTCAAAGGCTTTAAAAATATTAGCAAAGGCCTGTATAAACCAGGGATTGCAGGATCTATCCCGGGCTTCTCCAGACTTTCGGATGAGTCTAGAAACCGAGGTTCCGTCTCCGTATGACCTTAGTTATTGGTGGGACGTAAAACTGAAATAAACTCACTCACTCACTCATGAGCAGATCGCTGGATGAGTCACATTAAATCTTGAGAACTCCTAATAGATCGTGAACGTTCGTATAAAAGCGTAGCCTACTCGTATCTAATCGCATTTACTCGTATCATATCGTATCTGATCGCGAGTCATTCGTGACAGGTCTTGAGCAATGGGACCCGACAGAGCGTAACAAATCGTGACAGATCTTGTGAGATCGCAACACATCTTAACAGAACGCGGTGCTTGTTTTGTCCAAGATTGGCCCCGATCACCGCGATTTGGAAGCACGATTAGATGCGATCCGTCGCACTTTGTTACGATGCAACACGATGTGATACGATGATCCCGATTTGAAATCAATCGTGTTGATCGTGGAAAAATTTTGAACCGTTCAAAAATTTTCTACGATTAACACGATTGCCACGACTGACTTCAAGATCTGATAAGATCTGATAGCATCACCACGATTAACCCACGATTAAGAACACGATTGCAATCGTGGCGCGAATCGTGATAGTGGGAACATAGCATAATCCAAAGGAAGACACAAATCGGTTACAATAAGGTAGAGTCCATGCTGGCCACGAGCACCATTAAAAGTCCAGTGGTGTGGCGTAGTGTCCACTGCCGGGTGGCTTCATGGGATGCAATAACACCCAAGACATTTGTGCTGCTACTGTCTATTTATTAAAGTTTCTTTACTGCAGGAAAACCCTTTCATTCTCAACTATCATACGACAGAGTTCACATGACAGACACTATGTACAGCTTTTCACTTCAGACGCACAACAAACAAGAACCACTCATCAACCCACACTCCCGGTTTTATAAGTTAAAGACTTTCTATTTTTAGGAAGGAAAAACCATTACTTGTTACTAAATTAAACAATTACGTGATGTTGCTACTGCGAAGAACTGGCCATAAAAGGCAATTTCCTGTCACCCACAGATGATGGCATTTCTAAATATAATCAAACTATGACGTATAACCGAGATTTCCGTAATCTAATTTATTAGAATTTAGTGTCAAAATCGTCTGGGAGAAGTATTAAATGTGCCAAAACATCAAACAAACAAATCATTTTCTGACCGGTTCCACCCTATAAGAAAGATAGTTAGACAGCTTTATTACTTGCTTACGTCACTAACCTAGTTCCAGGAAACACACCTTTTATTGCGCATTTACAAACATTACACTTTGATACTTTTCTAATAAAACGTTAACACTAATGATTTCTGAATTAAAACATACTAGCTTAACCATTTGCAGTTTAAAACTGTCCCGACAAGGTATAACGTCACAGATTGACTATACGCATAAATATGTTTGAAAAGTTTGAAAATATGTTTTGAAAAGTTTACCAGAAGAGCAGCAGACAACATAAACAAATGACAATTTCAGATGCAGTTTTTCATTATCCTGCTGAATAATTAACCCATAAGATGTCAATCACAGCAATTTTGTCTGCTTTGTCGTCTGCTTGTAACTTTGAAAGTCAATTTTGCAAACAATGTGGGACCTGATCAGACTGATTAGAGTCCACACAAATTACTTCACATATTGCATTCATTTAAAATTCGCAAACTGAATGACAGTGTAGATCCAGATCTGGATTTACATTGTTTCATGTTTAGCAGAGTAAGGATTAATTAAATGACAGGGATCCTACAGACATTGTCTATTCCCACATAAGGGGCCAATAAACATCTAATAGTAAATGTTGTTGCGTTTTATTTCTCATTTCCACATTTAACCCATATATGCCAAGCGCCCATTTGTGGGACAGCGGTAAAAAGTTTAGACTCAGATCGGATGCCCCGTCAACTCTATTTATGTCATTTTGAAATGGACCACTCCATTCCACTGTCATATATGGGTTAAAGAAAGGTAATATCGAATATCACAAGCTTGGGCACATACATGTAACTTAATACAACTTAATACTGTAGAAACTTATGCGTGGACAGTGAAGAATCAGATCACGGTGTTTTTTTTTTTTTTGTTGTTTTTTTGTTTGTTTGTTTGTTTTACTTGAGATCTAACGTCCCTATCAACACTATGTCATTTTGGAGACGCTGCTTCCAATTTTATGGGACTACTACCAGACATTCAGATGAAATGACACTTTACCTGGGCATGCTTAGTCCTTCTATATTTACATTAGAAAATTTGGCTCTGAAAATATTTTAGATATTCTAGAAAACAGATACACAGTTTCAACCAATGTGGAGAAATCCTGAACTCAAAAGAAATATAGAAAAGATGGTTGATAAAATATAGAATCATTACAAAAACACGCCTGTTCAAATACTTTGTAATGTTTACCCACGAAAAAAAAAAGAATGTTTTCAGATAAAACAAAAGATATTTGTCTTATTTCTGCACAAAATATAGATTGTGGGTACTCGACAGAACCGCCTCATTAAGGGGGTTGTAACGAGTACCCACAATCTATGTTTTTAAGCAGAAATATGAAAAAAATTGGTTTATCAATGTAAAACCCAGTTTTAAAAGTGGGGTTTGAGGGGTCAGAATTATAAAGGCATTTTCTTTTGTAATGGGATATGAACTTTTATTACAGTGTGTAGGTATTGTGGGTTTTATATCTCCTGAATTCATCACCTGAAATGAACACCCCTAAATTCCACTTTATATAGAGAAATTTGGGGTTTACGGGGGTATACATTATTTTTTCTTATTTCTGTTCCACGAGATATGTTGTGGGTACTCATTAGAACCGGTTCAAACGAGTACCTACAACCTTTGTTCGCAGTATAAATAAGAAAAATATCACTGATTTTCACCATTGAAGATATAAAAGATTGTACTATGACGCACTGATGTGTTATCGTAATGTATCAGAATTTTGTTTTCAAGCACAGTAAATCAGATTCTGTATACACCGGGTAAACTGATTCAGTATGCCCTTCGTTGTAATAAAACACCAGAGTAATATTACTCAAGGCAATTTATTAATAAGATGTTAATATGCAGCACATGTCCCATGTTAGTTTAACAATAAACACTTAACGGTATACTTACCTGTTGATTTAACAGGATTAACACATAAGACGCCAATCACAACAATTATCGTCTGCTTTGTCGTCTGCTGTTAACTTTGACATTCATTTTTGCAAACAATGTGGACCCAGATCAGACTGCTCCTCGAGGAGCTGTATGATCAGGGTCCACTCTGTTTTGCCTGCAAGAAGGTGCAGCAGACAACATAAAGAGACAACATTTTTTTTTAAACATTTCTTGGCATCTTAAGAGTTAATTCATGACATTCATCAATGCCAACTATTGTTTTAAGGTTAGGGCCCCCTCAAGATGATATCACTTATTTCTAGGCGATTCATTATGTTAACAAGTGAACACCCCATAAACTCCACTTTATATGCAGAAAACTGGGCTTTAGAGAGGTTTATACTGTTTTTTATTTCTGCTCCAAGACATGTTGTGGGTTTTCCTGAGGCAGTTCTAACAAGCACCCACAACCTGTATGTCATACAGATGTTTTATTTCAATTGTTAATTAGAGGTGGACGAAAACTGGAGTAACCGGAAAAAATGCTTGACCTATTATAGAGAAATAGATAGATAACAAACTAGATGTGTAAATGAATTAAAAAGAAAGCAAAGTAAAAGGAATTCGCTTTATAAAAAAATATGCGCATGAAATATAAATCAACTGATTTTTTTTTTTTAAAAAATGATTTGTATTTCATCTTGTGAAATTTCTGAAAGGTTTCACATTCTTGCTCCAAAACATTTTTAGATATATTTTTATCTGTTATTAAGACAATCTTTTATTAAGACCACATCTGGTCAGCCAAAAATGTGGTCTTAATATAGCAAATTAGATGTACATTTAATAAATTACTCATTTGATAGTAGAAACCATGCATATCTTAATTTTCAGTTATGAAATTATATGCAAATCAAATCTCAGATAAGAGTTTGATGACAGGACAAAGGATTAGTTAACTCCATGTTAACTCCCTAGTGAACTATAGTTAACTAGGGAGTGAACTTGTAGTCAACTCTAGGGTCCAAATGTAGTCTGAATGTAGTCAACTCCTAGTTAACTTGGTGTAAAGATTCGTCTGAATGGTACTGTATACTGTGCTGACAGGGACGTTAAACATCAAATCAAACAAATCAAATCAGGGGAGGCAAACCCTGCAAAAGTTTTTTGTATCCCATATAAATAGGGGTCAACTCTTAAAGGAAAGAATTTGCTCCTGTTCATTCCTTTGAGAGTAAACTCCGTTTTTAAGTCTGACAGGGCTTATAGAAAAGCGAACAAGAAGTCCTTGAAGTCCTGAGAGTTGTCTCCCTCTGAAAAAAGGCGAAAAAATCTGCCAGGTGTTCCAATTCCCCTTAACCTTTCTCTTGCTGAATATTCTTGGTGTAATTTATTCTTACAAAGCCATAAACTTAACGTCAAACAGTGTATATCCTGATCAGATTCAGAAGTCTTCTGATCTGGATCTACACTGTTTCCAAAGATAGGGGTTGTCGTGAACAGCATGGTAAGAGTTAAGATGTTAAATCTATTGGAGTTGGTCTTCATTTTCAGCTCGAAATGAAAAGCTTGGACAAGATGCCATTAAAGAATTGAATGGTGAAGGTCTTCATCCTAAATTCCACCAACTTGATCTAAACGACAAGTCCAGTATTGACAAACTCAAAAACTTCCTACAGTCAACCTATGGAGGCCTTGACGTGCTGGTCAATAACGCTGCCTTAGCTTTCAAGGTATGTTTGTTTGTATGTTTGATTTGAGGTTTAAGGTCCCCGTCAACACTGTATAGGTCATTTTAGAGACGTTGCTTCCAATTTTGTGGGACTTTTACCCGACACTGAGATGAAATGACAGCTCAAGGCCCGTCGCCCAATGAAACCAATAGGGTTTATATGCACGCACGGTCCAACTCGCACCGCTTTGCCTTGGCAGGCTTAAATCCTCTAAGCGGTTTAACAGTACTCGCGTGCGGTTGGTTTTAGCTCTGCCTGGAAGCATCATGCAGCCCATCTATTTCTTCAAGCCCCGATGGGCGGGGGCGATTTCAAGATATGTGCATGTATTTCATATTTATGCAGGAGATGTTTATGTAATATGTGTTTTCCCTCTTCTAGTATTCTAGTGATATAGCACTTATCCATGTCGCATTTTTATCATGACACCGTATCCATACAAGCGCATTATAAAATGCAGTAAAATTTCACTACTAGGACCACCTTAATGGTTTAAAAAGCTTATTTAGAAGGGTGCAGTTATTCTTTCTTTGTGTTTTCTTACAACAGTGTCTTTTGGTCAAGGACCACCTTTGGGACTGTTCAAAAGTGGTATTAAGACCACTTTTGAACAGTCCCAAACGTGGTCTTAATATAGGAATTTTACTGTAATTTCTGGATAGCTATGTCAGATGATGTTTCGACATTGTCTTAAAATATTTTGTCTGTAGGCAATGAATAATCCATGATACAGTTCAAAAGATCCGATTCCAATAATTAATAAATAAAGAAATAATGAAAAATACATGAAATAGAAGGCTGCTAAAAGGACATTTTGTCACATTTAAAATCAAAGCACTGAGAGTACTGGTCGGTCGATTGTCTCTGAATCTAGGTCCTGGACTGAGACTTAAACTGTTTTGTTTGACCCTTAAATTCCAGGTTTTTAAGCCAGAAGTGTAGACCTAGACCCTGATCAGAAGCTGCATTTTACGATGTCTGACCCGTCAGTTCATGTATTGAAAGCAAACAGCGTATGCCCCTGATCAAACGCTGCGTTCTGTGGCACCTTACTTGGTTCTACACTGTTTGCCAAGTCCAACACATGATTCCAGCCCCGAAACCATATAACCACACTGCAGACTTATGGATAAGAGCGCTGGCTTATTCATTAGGTATTTTACCGCTGTGGTTCAAGCCTGGTTAGAGTCACAAGTGAGACGCACGGAAGGTCAGGTGGTTTTCCTCCGGGTTATCCGGTTTTCGCTAATGCTGGCACGATTAATCGGATAATCGATTATTCAATCGATAAATTCCACAAAAATGAATATCAATACTGATTTGCTCGCAATCGATTATTTGATAAGTACTATCTACTACCCAAAGATGTGCATAAAATAGCTGTATGAGTGGCAAACAGTACAGACCCAGTTGAGACGCCGCGTACTGCGGCGTCTCATCTGGGTCTTCACCGTTTGCACAGGTCTGTCTGTTTAAATACATATGGAAAAGTACAGCATATGGAAGGAGACTTGCTCAGACAGAAAGCAAGACAGTCTAAAATTATGACCACATCTTCAGTGATTTCTAATGGAATATCGATCGCAATGACAGGAATGATAATCTATTATATTTTCAGCTCCGATTAGCCAGCCGTAGTTTTCGCCCATCTTTGATCATCGATCGGCTCGATATTAGTGATGATGTTAGTAATCAAGTAATTTCGCACTGGCCCAGTTTCAAGTCCGAGATCAGTTGTATTGTCCTCGGCATACTTGATTAATGACAATTTTATTAATTGACACAATTAAAAAATATGATGATTGATTTTTGACCTCCGACCTGGTGTTAATACGGATAACCTCCAGT
>CAUZLF010000732.1:0-40926 GCA_963580285.1 Lucinisca nassula | reverse complement strand
TTAATTGATGTCACTCACACTTGTTATCAACACATAGTTATGACTTCTTAAAGTGATATAAGCAGGGTTTTCCCTGGCGCACAAATTTCTGCGTTTTGCCACATTTTCTATACAAATGTCCCGCATTTTGCTTCGTAGTGCGCCCCGATAGGCGCAATCCGACGCTTCCGAGTGCAATTTGGTTCAATTCCAACTTCGCTTAATAGACGCACCTTACATTCGTCTGAGCGATACTAATCAATAGACGTTTCCGAGCTGTCAATCAAGAGCGCTGTTTCATCCAATCGAAAAAATCGATTTTATTTAGTGCCGCTGTGATGGTCACTAATGGCCATTTTCTCCCACAAACAAAGAAACGCGGTAGTGGGGAAGGGCATTTCAGGGTAATGGGGTTGTGTGGGAAGTTTATTATTAGGACCGTCAAACAATTGTCTTGTAGTATTTAGATAAATATGTACATGTATAAATGATGGCCCCTGCCAATCGGGGCTTGAAGAAATAGATGGACTGCATGATGCTTCCACACAGAGCTGAAACCGACCCGCACACGACTACTGGTAAACCGTTTAGAAGATTTAAGCCTTCCCAGGAAAAGCTGTGCGGGTCGGCCCGTCAATGCTAATTAACCCTGTTGGTTTCATTGGGTGGCAGGGCTTGATCTCAAGGTCGGGAAAAAGTCCCACAAAATTGGAAACATCGTCTCCAAAATTACCTTTACAGTGTTGACTGGGACGTTGAACCTCAAATCAAACAAACAAACATGTATATGTGTATATACATGCACATATAGAGTGCATAAGTGGCCGGTCTAACTGCTCCGGGCCTTTTGGCCTGGTCGTTGTGTCACTCGCTTTGTAACCCCAGGTCGTGGGTTCAGTCCCCGGTCGGGGCACTCGACTAGATTTTTCTTAACAGATTTTTCCTCCTCCTACTACAATGGTGCCTGGTGCCACGATGATAACCGTTTGAGCTCAGGGGTAGGGCAGATGAAGCGGAGTCAAAAGAAGCTGGAAATGTGATATTATTACATTAGTATCTCCTAAACATTTGAAACAAATATCTCTATGTAGTATGGAGAAATGTAGTAGTACGACCATAATAAATATCCATATAGAGTGCATAACTGACTGGTCTGGTTGGTCCGGGCCTGGTGGTTGTGTCGCTCGCTTTGTAACCCGAGTTTCGTGGATTCAATCCCCGGTCGAGGCACTCGACTGGATTTTTATTAGCTCACCAGAGCCGAAGGCTCCGGGGGAGCTTATAGGATAGGCAGTTGTCCGGCGTCGTTGTCGTCGTCGTCTGACGTCAACACTTTCAAACATCTTCTTCTCTGAAGCCACTGGACCGATTCAGCCCAAATTTCATCTGTAGCATCCTTGGGCTGGGGGATTGAAAGTTTGTGTTTTTTATGAAAATTGGCCCATTAGTTTGGTTGCTATAGCAACTTAGAGCTCCCATAGACTTATAATGGGGAAAATTGAAAAATGACATTTACTGCCAAGCCACTGCAGATATTTTGACAAAACTTTCATAGAAATATTCCTTAGGCAATCTACTATCTGCCATATGATTTTAGGCCTACTGCTCATTTGTATTGGTTGCCATGGAAACCAAAATGAAAAAATAGAAAAAAAATACTTAAAAAATCATCTCCTCAGAAACCGTATGCTCTATGAGGCTGAAAGTTTATGGAAATATTCACCATATTTGCCTTTACAGGTTTTATGTTTTTTATGAAATTCGGCTCTTTAGTTTGGTTGCTATGGCAACTTAGATTTTCCATAGACTTATAATGGGGAAAATTGAAAAATGGCATTAACTACAAAGCCTTTGCAGATATTTTGACAAAACTTTCATAGAAATGTTCCTTTAGTAAACTTCTCTCAGCCATATGCTGTTATGTCAACCTGGGGGTCGAGTAGGTTGTGCCGGGGCCATGCCCCGTCGCCAGTACTTCATAAAATGACTTATATCTCAGAAACCTTACAGATCCCCACCCCTAAACCATATATATTCTTGTTCCTATTGATAAGACGCATTCAGTGACACCAACCTGGAGGTCCTCCGGGATGTGCCGAGGCCATGCCCCACCCCCTCCACTTCATAAAAGGCCCAATATCTCGGAAACCATTCAGATCCCCACCCCTGAACCCTATATACTCTTGTTCCTTATGATAAGACGCATTCAGTGACATCAAACTGGGGGTCCCCCGGGATGCGCCGGGGCCATGTCCCGCCCCTCCATTTCATAAAAGGCCCAATATCTCGGAAACCTTACAGATCCCCACCCCTAAACCATATATATTCTTGCTCCTTATGATAAGACGCATTCATTGACCCCAAATTGGGGGTCTTCCGGGGTGCGCCGGAGCCATGCCCCACCCCTTCACTTCACAAAAGGCCATATATCTCAGAAACTGTTCAGATTCCCACCCCTAAACCATATATGTTCTTGTTCATTATGATGAGACACATTCAGTGACACCAACCTGGGGGTCCCCAGGGATGTGTTGGGGCCATGCCCCACCCCCTCCATTTCATAATATCTCGGAAACCTTACAGATCCCCACCCCTAAACCATATATATTCTTGTACCTTATGATAAGACACTTTCATTGACACCAACCTGGGGGTCTCCCTGGGCCTTGCCCCACCCCTGCACTTCACAAAAGGCCTTATATCTCAGAAACTGTTCAGAGCCCCACCCCTAAACCATATATATTCATCTTCCTTATGATAAGGCACATTCATTGACACCAGCTTGTGAGTCCCCGGGGCATGCCTGGGCCTTGCTCCACCGCTTGACTTCATTAAAAGCCACATATCTCAGAAATAGTTCAGATCCCCACCCCTACCCATATATATTCTTGTTCCTTATGATAAGACTCATTCAGTCACACCAACTTGGGGGTCTCTTTGTGCTGGGGGTTCATTTGGCAGATTAAAATGATATCATGTTAAAATACATGGCTGCAATTTGGCAGTGCCCACCTGAGCTCTGGTGAGCATAGTGGCCCATGGGCCTCTTGTTTTTATTTACAATTTTTTCTCCTCAGACTGCAGTGCAGTCACAAATATTGTATGGTTGGTGTGCTGCGGGACCAGCGTTGGGGCTTATGCGGGAAACAAGGACTGGGATCAGCCTGCACATTTGCGCAGTCTGACTGGGGCCCTCGCGGATTGCAACTGCCCTTCTATAGTCTGCTGGTTTTTCAAAGAGAGATGCGTGAAATCTCATGTCTTAGTGAGTAATTCAGCAGACTGATGCGGTGGGTGTGTTGGCTCATGTAGAATATATATGTATATATATTTATAATTCCTTAGCCCTTTGGTTAGACTGTTTTTTTTGTTTTTTTTTGTCAAAGTTTTATGTCTCGGTAAGTAAGAAACGCCAATATTGTCCAGAATACTTGATACATCTCCTTCGATATCTACACAGACTTTCTTTGTTTCCGCCATATTGGCTGCAAAGCTTGTTGGACGTAGCAACAGTAACCAAGTAGGCGGAGCATAAGATTATGTTCTCAGAAACGTCTATTTATATGGTTCCCGACTCATAACTTTGCTGGTTGCGATACTGGTTGTGTGCACGGAACCAATACTTGTTGACAGAAAATGGCTGCCCAAGAGTGATCAACATCGTTTTTTCTTCCTCATGGGGGAGATACGGCGTCTTCGCATGAAAAATCAACTGCATCATCCGCACAGGAAGAAGTGGCCACTGTGGGACAAAGTCTTTTACAGAATGAGCCTTCAACGAGTGCAGAAGCGGTCTCCTCTAGTTAAAAAAAAAAACAGATTTTTTCTGACAAGTGGTTAGATTTGTACTCCTAGCTTCATTGGTATGATAAATTGTGCGGGATGACATGTCTATCTTTGTCATGTTGTGTATAATCAGGTTGGTTTTGCATTGGCTTATCAAAAACATGGAATTAAAAAAGGAATTTGAACACTCCAAGCAACATTTAATGAACAGTTTACATCAAAACAGAAGGGATAACAATTTCTGACATGTCCCCCAAAATTTTCATTTGTCCCCTAAAATGAATTTTATGGGGGACAAATGTCCCCCAAATAAAAACTTTGAGGGAAAACTCTGGATATAAGTAAGTACAATAAACAAGGAGATAAGCAGTCAACGATAAGGGTAGACAGTCAAATAGGTAAAAAGTGTCTAAAATAGTCCTGGTTTAAACAGGCATAACTTTGTTATTATTTTGTCAATTTCAGTGATTTTTATACCAACTTGTAGGGCAACAATTACTCTATCTGAAAAAGGGCATGGCACCACGCCATGCAAAATAGGGCTGGGGGAACACTAGTTTCACATGCATACAATAGTGTTGGAAGCACCACAGCTCTGTAGACTTCCAGTTTTGGGTCAAGTCTGAATCCACTTCGATCCCAGATACTACCAGGTAGTCAGCCAAAAGCCATTTCATAACGGCAAAGTTATCGGTTTTTATCCAGAAAGTTTGCGCAAGTATCAAAGATTTTGAAGGTTTGTGCGACCCTCAAAGCTTATGATCAGACTGCATGCAAGCTCACGATGGTCTACTTCGTCACATGCCGCAGAAGCCTCCGTGGTGTAGTGGTTACGCTACTAGCCTTGTAAACCAGGAGTCGCAGGATCGATCCCGGGCTTCTCCAGACGTTCGGATGAGTCTTTAAACCGAGGTCCCGTCTCCGTATGACCTTAGATGTTGGTGGGATGTAAAAGGAACACTCACTCACTCGTCACATGCCGCATACAGACATGCAGTATTTAACCCATATCTTGCTGAATATTCATTTAAGCCAATCCCATTTCTGTCTATCAACCAATCAAATAACTTGATGTAATTTATTGCTACAAATTTATAAACTGAATGTCAAACGGTGTAGATCCTGATCAGATGGCTTCTTCAGAAGCCATCTGATCTGGATCTACACTGTTTACAAAGATAAGGGTTGTCTTGAACAGCAAGATGAGGGTTAAGCTTACAATGCTCATCCATTCTATAAGTTTTTTACTTGATGCCATCTGAAAATACTGATCATACTGCACTGATATCAGGGTTAGCACAGGCCTGAAAAGTTCTTGAAAATAAAATTTGTCTTGAAAAGTGCTTGAAAACTGCCCATAGACCTTGAAAAGTACTTGAATTTGACATTTTATTTAATTCTTATCAACCTAAATCTCCCTGATATTAAATCAAAAGTAAAGATTCTACAAGAAAATCGGCGAGATTTGAGCTATCACAGGTATGCCAGAACACCGTAATATAAAAGGTCCAATGTGCTTGGTGCGAACAGACTGGATACGAATGTTTCGTACTTCGAATTTTGGACTGTCTCCCTTGCAGACTGCTTTGCTAAAATTTTAGGATAATTACAGCAGATCCTAAAGGTGTCCAAATTTTTAGGGATTTGTAGAGTGCGCTTTCCTAAGTCTTTGTTTGCTTCTCTTTGCAGGCTCTGCTTCCAAAGGCCACCCGTCTTGATATGTCCTGTAACCATCTCGGCCCTTTGTTTTACCTTAATGATCCTAAGTTTTTGGAAAGACAGGCCTAAGCAAGCAGTGCAGGCACAGATCAGACTGCTCCTGAAGGAGCAGTCTGATCAGGGCCTACACTGGTTGCAATTCCGTTCGCACTTTTTGGACTCCTTGCTGGATTGTGAAACAAATTTGCTAAAATTTTAGAATTACAGCAGTTCCTTAACCCATTTAGTACCGGAAACCCCAAAACGGGTACCAGGGCAAACAGCGCAGGCCCAGATCATACGCCGCAGAATGCGGCGTCTGATCAGGGCCTCCACTGTTTGCTAAAAGTTCAGCCATTTTCCGAATAGAATTTGAAGAAAACACAACCTGACACCCCTTAATTTTGAAATGGACTCATGCTATATATAAGGAGGAAGATTCCATTTGGTGCAAAAAGGATTAAAGTGTCCGAATTTTTAGGGATTTTTACGATACTCGTTCCTAAGTCTTTGTTTGCTTCTCTTTGCAGGCTCTGCTGCCAAAGGCCACCCATCTTGATATGTCATGTAACCTTCTAACAGAGTTACCAGTAAGTATACATTGTATTTGTTAGTTTGTTTGTATTGGAGTTTAATGACCCAGTCAACACTTTTTAGGTCAGTTTCAAGCCGGTCAGTTTACCTATCCACACTTTCCCTGGGCAGGCTTATACGTAAGCGGTTAACCAGTACAGTGCACATACTTTTGCCAGAAACTGACAACTGCGCTTCTTGAATCAGCGGAAGGGAGAGAATGTCCGTAGAAAGGGTTTTATGATCAATCTCCACGAAAGAATGTTGCCGACCCCAGCAGGTATTGAATCCGCGTCCTCCTGATCACCAGTCAGCTGCGCATCCGACTGAGCTGCCGAGGCCGGCAAGTATACATTGTAACCCAAAGAATTGTTTGTGGTGGTGTAACTGATAGCTTAGACCTCTGCTAAAAAAAAAAAAAACAGCATGCAGAGTGTTAAAGTCTGCATGTGGCTCTCTCCCTTCTTTTCTAGGGGACATTTTGTTTGTTTGAATTGAGGTTTTTCATCCCAGTCAACCCTATTTAGGTCATTTTGGAGACATTGCTTCCAATTTTGTGTGACTTTTACCCGACATTGAGATGAAATGACATATGAGCCCTACCATTCAAAGAAACCAATAGGGTTTATATGCAGGGATGGTTCAACTCTCACCACTTTGCCTCAAAAAGTGGCATGCTTAGACCTTAGCGGTTTACCGGCACTCATCTGCGGTTGGTATTAGCTCTGTGTGGAAGCATCATGCAGCCCAATCTGTTTCTCCAAACCCTGATGGGTGGGGGCCTAGCAATTGACTGTTAATGGACAGGCGACCATATAGAATGAAATTTCGCTATTAAGACCACCTAAAATTAAGACTAATTCTGCTTTAAAAAGCTTATTTAGAAGGGTGCCATTATTCTTTCTTCAAAGTTCCTGCACATAATGTCCCCTGGTCAGAGACCACCTTTGGGACTGTTCAAAAGTGGTCTTAAAGACCACTTTTGAACAGTCCCAAAGGTGGTCTTAATATTTTACTGTAGTTCTGTGACTCAAAACACCCCCTGCTATCCCTTAAGCTGTATTATTAGAGGTAAGAGTCACAATCTGCATTATTCGCAGATGCCTCTTCACCATTTTGATGCTTTTGGCTGGTTTACATAATTTACGACTAGCAGTACAGTTTTTATTGGAAAATTAAATGATTGCATTTTAAACTAATGCCTTTAAATCCCGTTTTGGTCACCTTTCTTATTATTATGGTCCAAATCATTGGTAAAAAACCCAAAGGATTGAAGTGGACCAAATGTAAAAGTATACCCATTTTTCGGGACACACCCATAGTTTATTTTTGGCGGGTCGTTCCTACACAGGTCGCTTGGGTGATGTGGCCTAGGCAGAACACTGAACTGTATGTTCAAATCCTGGCCACTTGTGAAAGAAACTTCATGCCAATAAAATACCTCTGCAGAGCTATTTTCTGTTTCTGCACTTAAGTTTATGTGACCTGTGAGTCCTGTGACCTTGACCTTGAGGTCAGGGGTGGGGGTATATACAACTTTGGACCTGTAACTATCATCATACCAAATATGAAGCAAATCTATATGGTTTGGTGAGTATGAGCTCTTAATAAACTTTAGATAAAAAATTTCTTTGTCTGTGACCTTGACCTTTAGGGCACGTGCATGGGTAGTGGGTATTGGACCAGTATCAATCATCATACCAAATATAAACTTTATTCATCATACGATTTGGAAAATATAAACTCTGAAAATATCTAACAAGGCATCGCATGCGGTACAAATCCCCTTGCACAAAACAACTTTGTGTGTGGAAAACACTGAAATGGAAAAAAGTCCAACTTGCTTGAGATATCATATGCAACATTTGTGTAAAGTTTTTTTAAAAATCCATCAATAAATGTAGGTTCTAGAGTGATGACAATGTTTCTCTAAAAATAGCCACAGTGACCTTGACTTGAGGCCATGACCATGAAAGTAGATCTGGCTCAAGATATTATCATAAGCATCTTTTGTGTGAAGTTATATTAAAATCTGCTAATAAATGTAGGCGGTAGAGCAATGACAAAGTTTTTCTAAAAATAGCCATAGTGACCTTGACCTTGAAAGTTGAAATAGCTCGAGATATTGTCATCAGGAATATTTGTGAGAAGTTATATTGAAATTGGTGAAAAAATGTAAGCGCTAGAGCAATGACAAAGTTTTTCTAAAAATAGCCACAGTGACCTTGACCTTGAAAGTCAAACTCACTCGAGGTATTGTCATAAGGAACATTTGTGTGAAAATATATTGAAATCAGTGAAAAAATGTAGTCGCTAGAGCTATGACAAAGTTTTTCCAAAAATAGCCACAGTGACCTTGACCTTGAAAGTCAAACTCGTTTGAGGTATTGTCATAAGGAACATTTGTGGGAAAATTATTTTGAAATCAGTGAAGAAATGCAGGCGCTAGAGCAATGACAAAGTTTTTCTAAAAATAGCCATAGTGACCTTGACCTTGAAAGTCGAAATGGCTCGAGATATTGTCATAAGGAACATTTGTGTGAAGTTATATTGAAATCGGTGAAGAAATGTAAGCGCTAGAGTGATGACAAAGTTTTTCTAAAAATAGCCACAGTTTCCTTGACCTTGAA
The DNA here is from genome assembly GCA_963580285.1 of Lucinisca nassula. NCBI lineage: Eukaryota > Metazoa > Mollusca > Bivalvia > Lucinida > Lucinidae > Lucinisca > Lucinisca nassula. The sequence continues at coordinate 32,260 of CAUZLF010000732.1, read as the reverse complement.
AGTGGAACTCGCTAGAGATATTGTCATAAGGAACATTTGTGTGAAGTTATATTGAAATCGGTGAAGAAATGTAAGCACTAGAGCGATGACAATGTTTTTCTTAAAATAGCAACAGTGACCCTGACCTTGAGGCCATGACCTTGAAAGTTGAATACGCTCAAGCTATTTTTATGAGGAACATTTGTGTGAAGTTATATTGAAATTGGTGAAGAAATGTAGGCGCTAGAGCGATGACAAAATTTTTCCAAAAATAGTCACAGTGACCTTGACCTTGAAAGTCAAACTCGTTTGAGGTATTGTCATAAGGAACATTTGTGGGAAATTATTTTGAAATCAGTGAAGAAATGCAGGCGCTAGAGCGATGACAAAGTTTTTCTAAAAATAGCCATAGTGACCTTGACCTTGAAAGTCGAAATGGCTCGAGATATTGTCATAAGGAACATTTGTGTGAAGTTATATTGAAATCGGTGAAGAAATGTAAGCACTAGAGCGATGACAATGTTTTTCTTAAAATAGCAACAGTGACCCTGACCTTGAGGCCATGACCTTGAAAAGTTGAATACGCTCAAGCTATTTTTATAAGGAACATTTGTGTGAAGTTATTTTGAAATTGGTGAAGAAATGTAGGCGCTAGAGCGATGACAAAGTTTTTCTAAAAATAGCCACAGTAACCTTCACCTTGAGGTCATGACTTTGAAAGTCGAACTCGCTCGAGATATTGTCATAAGGAACATTTGTGTGAAGTTATATTGAAATCAGTGAAGAAATATAGGCGCTAGAGCTATATTGTGCGAGGGGATAATTAAAAAATTTTAAGTCTGTGACCTTGACCTTGAACTCATGGGCATGGGTGGGGGTATCGCTGAATAAAATGGACAGGTATCTAACATCATACCAAATATCAACTCAATCCATCGCACGATTTGGAAAATATCAACTCTTAAAATGTCTAATTAAAAATTTCTAATTCTGTGACCTTGACCTTGAAGCCATAGGCATGAGTTGGGGTATTGCCAAATAAACATTTGGACCTGTATCTATCATCATACATTACATAAGCCGAATCCATAATATGGTTTGGAAAATTTGAGCTCTTTAAAATCTTTAACATTAAAATTGTCTGTGACCTTGAGGTCATAGGCATGGGTGGGGGTATTGCTGAATAAAACATTGTACCTATATCTATCATCATATGAACCAAAGCCATCATAAAAGTTCAGGTTCTACCAGGTACAAATACCTTAACTAGAGTCTTTAACATGGAAAATTCCATGACCTTGAGGCCATGGGCATGGGTGGGGGTATCGCTGAATAAAACTTTGGACCTATATCTATAATCATACAAAATACACTGCAACCTCGTTATAGCGCTGATCGTTTAAGCGCGGAAATCAGTATAACGCGGTTGTTCCATGGCTCCCGATTTATTTCCGTCGGGCGAGATTCCGCGCGTCCGAAATTGACTGGGGCGAACCGGCAGATTTTTTCGAGCGTCCGAAAGTGACGGGGGCGAATCAGCCGATTCGCTGAAATAGATTTGCGACAAGCCGCAGACTTGAATCCGTGGCATAGTAGAGCTTCCGCGCATCCGAAATTTACTGGGGCGAACCGGCCGATTTTTTTTCCAGCGTCCGAATTTGACGGGGGCGAATCGGCCGATTAGCTGAAATAGATCTTTGACAACCCGCACACTTGAATCCGGCGCATAGAACTTCACTGTGCCTTATCAGAACGCATAGTAGCAGATAAAAAACAACGTTTCCTCATAGTAGGTGATAAGCAACGCATAGTTTGAGATAAAGTAGTGGTCAGATGCTGTATCCCATTGTAATGAATGTTAAAAGTGATGCATAGCAGAACTTTAGAACTGTGTATGCTATGGTTTTGAATTTTCATATATGCATTCCTAATGGAAAATAAGCTGACGCGTATTTTTTTCTCATCCAGATTATGCCCCTTTCAAGAGTTATTGCCCTTTGAATTTTTTTTAATAAAATCTTGTCAGCAAGATATCTCAAAAACTATTGGAGCTAGAGGATTGAAAGTTGGACCATGAGTCATGTGCAAGACCTAGGTCCATACCTCCAATGTCAAGGTCATACCTTGAGGTCAAAGGTAAAAAAAGGACAGTCAATAACTTCCTTATTCTTTGATGAATTATGAAATTACTTGGCAGAAATGTTAACCATCATGAGACGATGTGTTGTACCGCAAAGGTCAAGGCCAAACTTAGAGGTCAAAGGTAAAAAAGTGCTTTTTGTCGCACCTGCTTTAGCAGGAAGACATAGGCGTGCAAGTTTCCGTCCGTCCGTCCGTCCGTCCGTTCGTCCGTCCGTCCGTTCGTCCGTCCGTCCGTCCGTCCGTCCGTCCGTCAACATTTTACACTGGATGTCTTGTCATCGCAACTCCTCCTACACTTTTAGACTGATCATTTGGAAACTTTGCATGTGCTTTCGCCATGGTATGAGGATGCGCATGTGGTTTGGACTTAATCTTCGAATCAATTTTTGTCACTTTTTCCATATTGTGAACTTAGTCATTTTTAGGTATGCGATACGTACCTCTTGTCATCGCAACTCCTCTTGCAGTTTTATACCGATCATTTTGAAACTTTGCATGTGCTTTCACCATGCTATGAGGATGTGCATGTGGTTTCGACATAATTTTCAGAATATTTTTTTCCGCTTTTTGCACATTATGAACTTAGCCATTTTTAAGCTTCATTTGATATACGATAGGTACCTCTTGTCATCGCAACTCCTCCTACAGTTTCATACCGATTATTTTGAAACTTTGTGTCTGATTTTGCCATGCTATGAGGATGTGCATGTGGTTTGGACTTTATCTTCGGATAAATTTTTGTCACTTTTTCCACATTGTGAACTTAGTCATTTTTAACCTTCCATTGATATATGATAGGTACCTCTTGTCATCGCAACTCCTCTTGCAGTTTTATACCGATCATTTTGAAACTTTGCGTGTGCTTTCGCTATGGTATGAGGATGCGCATGTGGTTTGGACTTTATCGTCGGATCATTTTTTTTCACTTTTCCACATTGTGAACTTAGTCATTTTTAACCTTCAATTGATATATGATAGGTACCTCTTGTCATCGCAACTCCTCTTGCAGTTTTATACCGATCATTTTGAAACTTTGCGTGTGCTTTCGCCATGGTATGAGGTTGTGCATGTGATTTCGACATAATTCTCAGAATATTTTTTTTTCACTTTTGCACATTGTGAACTTAGCCAACTTTAAGCTTTAGTTGATATACAATAGGTACCTCTTGTCATCGCAACTTCTCTTACAGTTTTATATTGATCATTTTAAAACTTTGTGTGTGTTTTTACCTATGGTATGAGGATGTGCATGTGGTTTTCACTTTATCTTGGGATCAATTTTTATCACTTTTTCCACATTGTGAACTTAGTCAGTTTTTTACCTCACATATATAGGCTATGGATTCTTCTCGAAGCCCTATATTCATTTCTTCTGCCTTAAATAAACTTTCATTTTTTTGTGTGGGGCAGGTGGGGAGCAGGTGCGACATCAACTTCACCGAAGTTGAATTTCTGGTTTTGTTTACGGCCAATAACTTTTTTATTTTTCTATGAACATTTTTAAAGTTACTATGCAGAAATGTTCATCTTCATTATATGATGTGTTGCACACAAGACCCAGCTCAATACCTCCAATGTCAAGGTTATACTTAGCAGTCAAAAACGGGGGAGACATCTGTGTTTTTGTAGAAAAACAAATTCTAGTTTTTTTTTGTTTTTGTTTTTCTTCGGAGCCTTAGTTGATTTCTTTAACGTGGGTGGAATCTTATGATATAAAGGGGTCTCGGATATGAAGAAGTATTTCTCCGTACAAATCTTAGGTCGAGTCTCAGGGGAACAGAGCTTTTACAGCTCTTCTTTGGTCTGTTCAACCACAGGTTGTGTTTTCTTTTCCTATATGTATCTACAGATGAAGATGACTTGCTGAAATCAGTGAAGGTAAAAAAATAACAACTATGCGTTCACTTTATCATCTACTATGCGGTGCCATAAAATTGTAGGACAAGGTCAGAAGAACTACTATGCGTTGCTTTTGGTATAATGAAAGGAGGGAATAAATTGATCAGAAATGTCATTTAGAATAAACATAAGCGGGAACAAATGAAAATAAATTGTTTGATTCATCAAAAACTTTCAACTGAACAATATAGTGTAATATTTAAAATCAGCAGACGCTAATCTTTTGAGGTTTTTGTGTGTTGCAAATCTAGCACAGTACTGGGTTGTGTGGGTTTAGAACACCTCTATCTATCTATTTATATATCTTCTGATACTGCGTCGGTCACATTTGACCATTACCGCAGGTGTATATTACATACACTCCAGTTTTGCAGGATGAAAGCCTACACAGTAATCATGTAATTACGGTAGGGATCTTTAACCTGCACAGGGGATGGTTCTCCCTGCACAGGGGGCCTCCAGTTAACGTCCCGATCCGAAGGACGGTGCACTTAATGACATTCATCCCTGCAAATGATGCCAATGGAGCGTATTCGGACACCGAAATTTTATCGCCGCTGCCGGGGATCGAACCCGGGACCTCTAGCATCAGAGGCAAGTGCACTAACCACTGAGCTATCACGCTACCTCTCTAGCAAACAATGAACGGTGTTTCTGCTAGTAGACAGGATAAATAATTGGTATAATCAATGGAAAATTCCGTAGAATTATTGTTTTAAACCACACACATGTTTTTGTCATAGTTAATGATAGTTTTGACCAGGTCTTTCCACAGACCCCAACTTGTAAACACATAATTTGTCTTCAACTATGCGTTACTGATCATCTACTATGAGGAAACGTTGCTTTTATCTGCTACTATGCGTTCTGATAAGGCACAGTGAACTTCCGCGCAACCGAAATTGACTGGGGCGAATCGGCCGATTTTTTCCGAGCGTCCGAAATTGACGGGCGCGAATCAATGAGATGAAACCACCGCTTCAGTTTTTTCTGCACGCGATCGGTAAATGACGTCATCGGACCCCAGCAACCCCACACGTGTCTATTGTTTTATCTTAATGGGGCGTATCTCTTTCATTAATTGTTTGGAAACAGTAAAAAAATTCTCGATAGCAAAACGGTTGTGGAAAACAGTGCTTTCTGCAAGCTCCGTGTCAATAACCAACAACAGCATACAGATGTGTTAACACGAATTTCTCGCCAAGCGTCTGCTATTTGGCGTCAAAACATAATCATTCACGAGATAGTAGAATAGTCGTAGCAACTCGTCTTAGGAGCAATTAAATAATTTTCACATTGATTGCGGATTAAATTTTATGATCGGGGAATAAACGCAAATTAGAGACATAATTTGCTATATTTTCACACCTTATCGACATGCACCGCAGGGTGGCAATTATATGACAGGGATTAACAATAGTGTCATAATTGAACCGTTATAAATCATCAAACAGTGTAAATCCAAATCAGATGTCTGCGGCGTCTTTCTGAGGTGTCTGATCTGGGCTTGCCGGTGCCCCCAAATTTATAACGCGGTGATCACCACTAACGCGGTTGGCGTTCTTGGACCCCACCACCCGCGTTATAACGAGGTTGCAGTGTATGAACCAATTCCATCAAATGGTTTGGAAAATATGAGTTGTAAAATGTTCAAGTCTACCTGTTACAAAAACCTTAACCTGAGTCTTTAACATTGAAAATTTCTAAGACCTTGACCTTGAGGTCACAGGCATTGGTGGGGGTATTGCTTAATAAAACTTTGGACCTATATCAATCATCATACCAAAGATGAACCAGTTCCATCAAATGGTTAGGAAAATATGAGGTCTAAAAGTTCAGGCTCTACCTGTTACAAAAACCTTAACCTGAGGTTACAGGATCACGTACGTAATACACACACACAGACGGATGTACACATGTACGTACGTACACAAGTACCGAAAACCGAAAAACTATATGCCCCCGGCCTCATGCCGATGCGGGGGCATAAAAAAATGTTCTTGTTAGCACCAATAGGTTTTGTGCACTCACATGATTTCATTACAATGTTTACCAGAAAAAATCCAAAAGCTTCGGACAGCTTGAGGACTTGTGTTAATTCTTCTAAAATTTTAACGGGTTTGTTTTGCAATCTAGCAAGGAGTTCAATAAGTGGAGACGGAAGTGCAAATAGACACAGTGTAGACCCAGATCAGGCTGCTCTACACTGTTTACTTAGGCCTCTCTGTACAAAAGTTAAGAAAATTGTGGTAATGAATATTCATAGTTCCAGATAAGGCGAGTAAACAAAGATAATTAAGAGATAATTTTTATCGCACCTGCTTGTAGAAGGGTGCGACATAGGCGTCCGATTTTACTTCCATCTCTCCGTCTGTTAACATTTACGTAGAAGTTCGACATTTACGTCAAAGTTTTTATTTTACAAACCTCAGCTACCATCAAACCTTACAGTCATGAAACATCTCATAGACCTCACTTTGTAAGCACCTTGACCTGGTGACTTTGACCTATATTTTGTGCTCCAGTGACTTTGACCATTACGTCTTAGTTGGACATTTACATCAAAGTCTTTGTTTAAGTCATCTATAAACCTCAGCTTCCATCAAACCTTACATGAAAGATCTCATAGACCTTCTCACTTTGTAAGCAACTTGACCTGGTGACTTTGACCTATATTTTGTGTCTGTTCATCTGTCTGTCTGTTAACATTTACGTTTAAGTTCGACATTTACGTCAAAGTTTTTATTTAAGTCAACTACAAGCCTCAGCTACCATCAAACCTTACATGAAGCATCTCCCTGACCTTCTGACTCTGTTGGCACCTTGACCTGGTGACTTTGACCTATATTTTGCGCTCCAGTGACTTTGACCATTACATCAAAGTTCGTATTGTAATCAACTATACAACTAAACAACCATCAAACCTTTCATGAAACTTCACCCTAAGCTCCTGAGTAGGCAAGCACCTTGACCCGGTGACCTTGACCTACAGTTTACGCTTGAGTGACTTTGACACAAATTAAGTCGATGTCCCAGATCTTGTCAAATAAAAGGCCTACAGCCATAAAATCTTGCATAGTGCTTCTCCTAGATGTACTGACTCTGCAGGTACCCTGACATGTTGACCTTGACCTATATTTTACACTCCACAAACTTTGACACATTTTACGTCCAAGTTCCAGATCTCCTCAAATAAAGGGCCCACAACCATCAAATCTTGCATAGTGCTTCTCCTAGATGTACTGACTCTGCAGGTACCTTGACCTGGTGACCATGACCTATATTTTACGCTCCAGCGACTGACACATTTTACGCCGAAGTTCCAGATCTCTGCAAATAATAGGCCTACAACCATCAAATCTTGCATAATGCTGCTTCTAGATGTACTGACTGTGCAGGTACCGTGACTTGGTGACCTTGACCTATTTATCGTACTCCATTGACTTTTACTCATTTTAGGTTGACATGCCATATCTTCTTAACCTTGCATGGTGCTTCTCTTACATTTACTGACTCTGCGAGTACTTTGACCTGGTGAACTTGACCTATATTATGCACTCTTGTGATTTTAACACATTTTACGTCAATGTTTTATATGTCCTAAAATAAATGGCCTACAGCCACCAAGTCTTGCATAGGGCTTCTCCTAGATGTACTGATTTGGCACTACCTTGACCTGGTGACCATGGCCTATATTTTTTGGTCCAGTGACTTTGACACATTTTACATCAACTACCAACTGCTAAGAATGAAATTTACTTATTTAATAACTATGTTTGGATTGTGGCTCCTGTGACTTTTGTCCCTTTTAGGTGCGACGCCGCCTTCTGCGGAATTCTTGTCTTTACTTAAAGAAAAACAACATCTGAAAATGTCGCCTGTTAAGGTAGTTTGCTGAAATTTTTTGCAAATAATTTAAAAAATATTTTTGCTTACAGGCAAACAGTGTGGGCCCAAATCGGTCTGCTCCTAGCAGAGCAATCTGATTTGGGTCCACACTGTTTTCCACCAAGGTTCATCATTTTTGGAAGAAATCCTGCAAACATCATTGACTGTAACACATGTATTATAGTACTTTTGTGATGTATTTGATGCAAGAAAATGATGTTATACTTTCAAACTTCAAAATCCAGGTGCAACATCTTACAACAGTGATTTCGTCACCTCATACTTCTGCCCAGTGATTTGTTAGAAGCCTCCGTTGTGTTGTTTATTCTACTCACCTTGTAAACCAGGGATTGCAGGATCGATCCCAGGCTTCTCCAGACTATTGGATGAGTCTTTAAACTGAGGTCTCGTCTCTGTATGGCCTTAGCTGTTGGTGAGTCATAAAGCTGAAATGCTCACTCTGCCCAGTGATTTGTTGCAAAAATAAATCACAGTTCCTTTCCATTGCTAAAATAGGTGTGCTGTAGAAACCTATGTTGTGGATACTTGATAGAAGTAAAGCGAGTCTAACAAGTACCCATTACGTATGGTGGAAAGGAGAAATACTGAATTTATCATTGTAACTCATGTTTATCTGCCACTGAGTGTACAGTAAACCTGAATGTACAGTAAAACCTGTATTATACAGAGGATCTGACATGAGTGTTCATGTATTATTGAATTTTTAAACGAGTTGAGGAAAAGGGATAAAATGTTATGCTTTACCGAGCATTTTATCCCTTTTCTTCAACTCGTTTAATAAATTCAATAATATATGAGCACGATTGCAAGATTTCATTTATCATATGACATTTAAAACGTATTTAATTCACATTTTTGTACAGAAATGTCAGTGTTCTGCCATTAGTAAACACAATGTCGTTAAGGACGTCGTACATGTAAGTTACTGGGCATATCTAACTAATTTGCATATTTAATCCCCTGCTGCGAAGCGGAGCAGGGATTATAGGAATGGCCTTCGTCTGTCTGTGCGTCCATCCGTCTGTCTGTCCGTAACACTTTCTTGTCTGCTCCATATCTCTGAACCCTTTGATAGATTTTCATTAAACTTTGGTCAATTATTCGTCTCAGTGAGCTGGTGTGCAGAACCCATAAATGAGCCAAGCCGACCATATCTCGTGAACCCTTTGATAGATTTTCATTAAACTTTGGTCAGTTATTCTTCTTAGTGAGCTGATGTGCAGAACCCATAAATGAACCATGCCAACTCAAGGTCAAGGTCACATTTGGAGGTCACGAGTTTAAAACTTTGAATTTTTTGTCCGTTCCATATCTCCTTTACCCCTCAAAGGATTTTCATTATACTCTGGTCAGTTAGCCCCCCCCAGTGATCTCATTGCAGAGCCCATAAATGAATCCTGTCGACACCAGATCAAGGTCACAGTGGAAGGTCACGAGTTTGAAACTTTGAATTTTGTGTCCATTCCATAAATTATCTCCTTTACCCTTCAAAGGATTTGCATTAAATGTTGGTCAAATGTCCCCATTAGTGAGCTGATGTGCATAACACATAAATAAACCATGCAAACTCAAGGTCAAGAACACAGTTGAAGGTCACGAGTTTGAAACTTTGAATTTTGTGTCCGTTCCATATCTCCTTTACCCCTAGAAGGATTTTCATTAAACTTTTGTGAAATATACCCGACAGTGAGCTGATTTGCAGAACCATGAATAAACCATGCCTACTCAAGGTCAAGGTCACAGGTGAAGGTCACAAGGTTGAGCCTTGATACAAAGTGTGGCGGGGGATTTGGCTGTCCTTCAGACTGCTTTCTTGTTAATTTAATAGTAGATTATCAAATTTATTACATGGCGTTATTACACTCTTAGATGCGATGTCATATGGTAATTAAACAAGGCGAATTAAAATGTGCTTGCCTATGAGAGGGAACTGAATTCTGGCTTGCTGAATACAGGTTGCTGGCTTAATAGAGGTGGCAACTTTGACAGGTTTTATAGTCTTTTTTTCATATTTCTAGGATACATTCTGCACACTGACACACCTGGTCAAAATTGACCTCTGCAAAAACTACCTGACAAGCTTGCCACATGACTTCGGAGAACTCTCCAACCTTCAGCACCTGGATCTCCTTGGTAACAAGCTCTCGCTGCTGCCGGTCAGCATGTACAAGATGAAGAAACTCAACTGGCTTGATCTCAAAGATAATCCGCTCGACAAGGAACTGAAGAGCATTGCTGGAGATTGCCTGGATGAAAAACAGTGCAAAAAGTGTGCCAAAGATGTAAGTACTTTAAACCCTTGTCCTGCTGAATAAATTAATTTGCCACACCCATTTCTGCCTATCAACCAATCAGATTTCTGTAAAATTCCTATACTAAGACCACCTTGGGACTGTTCAAAAGTGAACTGTCCCAAAGGTTGTCCATGACCAGATGACACTCTATGCAGAAAACACAAGGAAAGAATAACTGCAACCAATTAAATATGCTTTTTAAACCATAATTAATGTCCAGCCCAGTGTGGCTTCTAACGAGTACCCACAACCTATGTTTTTGAGCAGAAATAAGAAAAAAAAAGTTTACCCTTGTAAACCCCAGTTTTACTATATAAAAATGGGGTTTAAGGGGTTCGAGAGTATATAGGCATGTTTTCCTGATGGTGCATAATTGTTCAGACCACTATTAACCCATTTTGTACAGGAAACCTCAAAACTGGTACCCTGGCAAACCGTGCAGGCCCAGATCTGACGCCACAGAATGCGGTGTCTGATCAGGGCCTCCACTGTTTGCGAAAAGTTAAGCCATTTTCCAAATAAATTTTGAAGAAAAAACAACCTGACACCCTGAAATTTTGAAATGGACTCCTGGTATATATAAAGAGGAAGATTCCATTTGGTACAAAAAGGGTTTAACAGTGGATGGGTGAGGTTAAGGTGTTGTGTATTTTATAACACCAGAGAATCCAACTGATGTGCAGTAGATATTGGCTTACCATTGGCTTACCATTGGGCAAGGAATGTTTACCTTGCAGCAGGTAATGAATGGGTGGGTGGGATAATATTGTTTTTGTTTGTTTGTATTGAAGTTTATCTGCCCAGTAAACACTATTTAGGTCATTTTTGAGTCAGTCAATTTACTTGTCCACACTTTTCCTGGGCAGGCTTATACGCAAGCGGTTAATCAGTACAGTGCACATTCTTTCACCAGAAACTGACCCTTCTTGAATCAGCGGAAGGGAGGGAATGACCGCAGAAAAGATTTCATGATCAATCTCCAAGAAAGATTGGTTGATCCCAGCAGATATCAAACCGGCGTCCTCCTGATCACCAGTCCAACACCATTTTAACCCTTTTTGTACCAAATGGAATCTTTCACTTGTACAGCAGGAGTCCATTTCAAAATTTTTGGGTGTCAGGTTGTGTTTTCTTCAGAAACTATATGAAAATTGGCTGAACATTTTGCAACAGTGTAGGCCCTGATCAGACGCCACACTCTGTGGCATCTGATCTGGGCCTGCGCAGTTTATCAACTACCCATTTTGGGGTTTCTGGTACTAAATGGGTTAATTAGTCCACAGAATTTTGACCCTTCAGGTGTTGATCGACTCAACCAGATGGTATAGATTTCCTTCTTTGGTCTGGGCAGATGATTAACATGTTATGTCAGATGTTGTTGGTTAATTTGTTTGTATTGGAGTTTAAATGCCCAGTCAACACTATTTTAGGTCATTTTTGAGCCGGTCAGTTTACCTTTCAACATTTTTCCTGGGCAGGCTTATATGCAAGCAGTTAACCAGTACAGTGCACATTCTTGCGCCAGAAACTGACAACTGCCCTTCTTGAATCAGCGGAGGGGAATAATGTCAGATGTTGTCTGCTCTGGAACTGAATTTACAACAATATTGATTATTATATACCCAGAAAATGTTCCATTTACTTTTTAGCTCACCTGACCGAAGGTCATGGTGAGCTTTTGTGACTATGAGATGTCCGGCGTCGTCGTGCGTCCGTAAACTTTTCTTGTTAACACTCTAGAGGCCACAGTTTTGATCCAATCTTCATCAAACTTGGTCAGAATGATCATCATGACAATATGTCGGTCAAGTTCGAATATGGGTCATGTCGGGTCAAAAAGTAGTTCACCAGGTCAAATCAAAGGAAAACCTTGTTAACACTCTAGAGGCCAGAATTTTGGTCAAATCATCCTCAAACTTGCTCAGGATCATCATCTTGATAATATCTCGGTCAAGTTAGAATATGGGTCACGTCGGGTCAAAAAGTAGGTCAGTAGGTCAAACCACAGAAAACCCTTGTTAACAATCTAGAGGCCACAGTTTTGGTCCAATCATCCCCAAACTTGCTCAGAATGATCATCCTGTCAATATATCGGTCAAGTTTGAATATGGGTCATGTTGGGTCCAAAAGTAGGTCAGTAGGTCAAATCATAGAAAAACCTTGTCACTCTAGAGGCCACAGTTTTGGTCCAATCTTCCTCAAACTTGGTCAGAATGATCATCCTGAAAATATCTCGGTCAAGTTAGAATATGGGTCATTTTGGGTCAAAAAGTAGGTCAGTAGGTCAAACCACAGAAAAACCTTGTTAGCACTCTAGAGGCCACAGTTTTGGTCGAATCATCCTCAAACTTGCTCAGAATGATCATCCTGACAATAGCTCGGTCAAGTTTGATTATGGGTCTTGTCAGCCAAAAAATAGGTCAGTAGGCCAAATGATAGAAAAACCTTGTTAACACTCTAGAGGCCACAGTTTTGGTCCAATCATCCTCAAATAGCTCAAAATGATCATCCTGACAATATCTCGGTCAAGTTCGAATATGTGTCATGTCGGGTCAAAATGTAGGTCAGTAGGTCAAATCATAGAATAATAATACATAGAAAAACCTTGTTAACACTCTAGAGGCCACAGTTTTGGTCAAATCATCATCAAACTTGCTCAGAATGATCATCTCTACAATATCTAGGTCAAATTCGAATATGGGTCATGTGGGGTCAAAAGTAGGTCAAATCATAGAAAAACCTTGTTTACACTCTAGAGAATGCAATTTTAGTCTAATTATCATCAAACTTGCTCAGAATGATCATCTTGACAATATCTAGATCAAATTCGAATATGGGTCATGTGGGATCAAAAAGTATTTCATTGTGTTAAATCATAGAAAAACCTTGTAAACACTCTAAAGGCTACAGTTTTAGTCCAATCATCATCAAACTTGCTCAGGATTGTCCTCTTTTTGTAATACCTTGGTCAGGAGGGGTATTTTATTTGACAGAAAATGCTGTTAGCAAACAGTGCAGACCCTGATCAGATGCCACGTTCTGTGACGTCTGATCTGGTCCTATGCCGTTTGCCAGGCTACCCCTTCAGGGTTTTCCTGCCTTTTAGGGGTTATTTGAACTTTAAACAAATATTCTGTATGATAATATTCTGTATGATAATACAGTATCTCAAGCAATTCAGACTTTCAGGGTGTTTGGATCATGGTCAAAGTTCTTTTGGCTATTTTTAGAAAAAACATTGTCATTTTATCCACCTACTTTTATTTCATAATTTCCCCACGATAAGCATGCTACAGATTAGAAATGATTGAAATCAACCTTCAGGCTGCAGAAATATAAATGCGTTCAGATATGAAGGGGTGGTCCTTTCATCTCAATGTCGGGTAAAAGTTCCACAAAATTGGAAGCAATGTCTCCAAAATGATCTAAATAGTATAATATGTTCTATAAAAGGGTTATCCTTTAGGAGCAAGGAATACACCACAGAAGTGAAAAATATGGAGTGTACATGTTTTCTGGGCCAGACTAGCTAGTTTCGGCCAATAAGGCCTCATCAGTGACCCTCAGATATTTTCAAAATTCCACAATGGAATCAATGATCCCAAAGGACAAGAAAATATAATCTACACTATGATGTAGGGCAGGGAGACGTTTTACCACCGCCACACATTCCCACACACCAGCTGGCTGTAGTGAAGTTAAATATGTTCTATAAAAGGGTTATCCTTTAGAAGCAAGGACTACACCAAAGAAGTGAAAAATATGGAGTGTACATGTTTTCTGGGCCAGACTAGCTAGTTTCGGCCAATAAGGCCCCATCAGTGACCCTCAGATATTTTCAAAATGCCACAATGGAATCAATGATCCCAAAGGACAAGAAAATATAATCTACACTATGATGTAGGGCAGGGAGACATTTTACCGCTGCCACACATTCCCACACAGCAGCTGTAGTGAAGTTAAATATGTTCTATAAAAAGGTTATCCTTTAGAAGCAAGGAATACCGGGTACACCACAGAAGTGAAAAATATGGAGTGTACATGTTTTCTGTGCCAGACTAGCTAGTTTCGGCCAATAAGGCCTCATCAGTGACCCTCAGATACTTTCAAAATTCCACAATGGAATCAATGATCCCAAAGGACAAGAAAATATAATCTACACTATGATGTAGGGCAGGGAGACGTTTTACCTCAAATCAAACAAACAAAATTGGTCAAATCATACTTGAGACTGCATTTTTGGTTGAAGCTTCATGAAACTTGCCAAGAATGTTTGCCTTTATAAAATCATGAATATGTTTGAATATGGGTAATGTGGGATCAAAAACAAGGTGATGAATAGACTCAGGTGAGCGATACAGGACCATCATGGTCCTCTTGTTACAGAAGTTACCAGTCAATATTTTACCATATTGCCTGTAGTTAAGTTCACAATAAAGCTAATTTCAAATTTTTCCATTTCGATGCTAAAAATGGGCAGCCATCTTGCTGTGCATACCGAATGAAAGAAGGTAAAACAAAGTGAATATAGGCCATGACAAAGTGCATAAAGAACATTTTGTGCTAGCAAATATTACCTACCTGCAATCTGTCTAGAGCTCCAATAATTTCCTTAAGGAAATCAGGAATATTTTGTAAGAAATAAAATGGACACTTTGGAAAAAAATGGCCTCCTGTGTTGGGAAACATCAATGTTTTGATGACGTCACATCCACCAACATTAACGCCATCTTCACTTTGGCACCATTGGGCATCATTTTCAACCTGTAGGTAGACACTTAACAACCTCCATTATTTTCCATTTCAAACCACTTAACGATGTATAATCGGATTTTACGTTCAGATTTCTAAGCCAGGCAAACCCAGAATTCTGGCAGATAGTCTCAGTTTTGGGTATATAATAAAAAAGTTTTTGACTTTATATTGTGAAATATTCGGCAATCGTTCATATGGTGGAGATGCACTCACAAGCTTGTGTGTCCTTTGCCATATGAACTTGTGCCGAATATTTCTCAATATAAAGTCAATAACCTATATGTACTGATCCTATCAAAAATAACCATTACAGTTACTGTATGGACTATTCCTATTTTCAATCAAGAAGGGAAAACAAATACGGAAATGTAGCACCAAAAATCAGTTGGTCCACCATATGCACCACGGCTAACTGAAACTGGTCCCAGTCCAAAAACCAAAAAGCTGGTCCCAGACCAACAAACACAGTCTTATTTAAACCCTGGTGAATGAAGTTGTTAGTTAGTGAAATATTAGTTGTTGTAGGTAG
The DNA here is from genome assembly GCA_963580285.1 of Lucinisca nassula. Lineage (NCBI taxonomy): Eukaryota > Metazoa > Mollusca > Bivalvia > Lucinida > Lucinidae > Lucinisca > Lucinisca nassula. Next base: position 16,753 of record CAUZLF010000732.1, on the reverse strand, counting down.
CGCAATATCTCGTAATGTGATATTTTTTTTCAGCAAGCACCCCATGCCCATCGGGGACATAGATCTGGCTGCATGGTACATCAGCCCAGAGCTGAAACCAACTAAACTTTTAAGTACTGGTAAACTGCTAAGAAGGTCTTAAGCCCAGGAAAAGTGGTGCAAATGGAACATTCCGTTAAATCCTAGCAGTTTTTTTGGGCGGTAGAACTGAGATGTCATTTCACCTGAATGATAGGCAAAAGCCCCCCAAAAATGGAAGCAACATCTCCAAAATGACCTAAATAGTGTTGATAGGGATATAAAATCACAAATCCTAAACACAAGCAAACAAATTCAACAAACATATGAATTTATTGCCCCATTGAATGATTGAAATGTTAATGTAAATAACTGGGCCCTCATAGATTAACCCTTTTTGTTCAAAATGGAATCTTCCTCCTTATATATAGCCGGTGTCCTTTTCAAAATTTAGGGGTGTCAGGCTGTGTTTTCTTCAAAATTGATTTGGAAAATGGCTGAACGTTTTGCAAATAGTGTAAGTCCTGATCTGGGCCTGCACTGTTTGCCCGGGTACCCATTTTGGGGTTTCCAGTACAAAATGGGTTAAGGGTCTAGGTGCATTTCTATAGGAATTATTTCTGACTAGCATAATTTTCTTGTTTAGAAGCTGGTTTCAAAGGAATGAATTCTTGGCAAGGGGAGGTAAATTCTCTTGGAGAGGGAATGTTTGCTACTAAGAGTATCCTTCAGTGGCTTGAAGATTAACCCATTTTTGTCACGCCTGCTATTAGCATGGCGCGATATAGGCGCCCGGTTTTCCGTCCGTCCGTTCGTCAAGACGTCAACATTTGGGACCACCCTAGGGTTCACCCTAATGGTCAAGTTTATTTCTCAAGAACTATAAGAGCTTCATTAATGATACTTGGTACAAACTTGTGTCTGGGAATGACAACTTACATGCAAGCATCCATTTTTGACCTTGACCTACATTTCATGGTTCACTGACTTTGTAAAATATTGCGACCATCCTAGTGTTCACCCTAATGGTCAAGTATATTTCTCAAGAACTATTAGAGCTTCATTAATGATACTTCATACAAACTTGTGTCTGGGGATGGCAACTTACATGCAAGCATCCATATTTGACCTTGACCTACATTTCATGGTTCACTGACTTTGTAAAATATTGTGACCACCCTAGCGTTCACCCTAATGGTCAAGTTTATTTCTCAAGAACTATAAGAGCTTCTTTAATGATATTTGGTACAAACTTGAATCTGTGGATGGCAACTTCAATGCAAGCAGCCATATTTGACCTTGACCTAAATTTCATGATTCACTGACTTTGTAAAATATTGCTACCACCCTAGCGTTCACTCTACTGGTCAATTTAATTTCTCAAGAACCATAAGAGCTTCATTAATGATACTTGGTACAAACTTATATCTCTGAATGGCAACTTAAATGCAAGCATCCATATTTGACCTTGACCTACATTTCATGGTTCACTGACTTTGTAAAATATTGCCACCACCCTAGCGTTCACCCTGATGGTTAAATTCATTTCTCAATACAGTAATTATTTGAACTTCATTAATGATACTTAGTAAGAGCCTTTTATGCAAGCATCTATGTTTGATTTTGGCCTAGATGTCATGGTTCGGTGACTTTGCGCCCCCCACAGGCACAACATAGCCTTCGGCGGAATTCTTGTTTATGGGGGAAACCCCTGAACCGACAATGGCAAACTGTGCAGGCCCAGATCAGTTGTGTCTGGTCATGGTAGACAGTGAGGGGGATACATGAACTAGACAGATAAAGGAAGCGATACACATCAGGTTGCACACATTGGTCATGAGACGAGATGAGGGGGCCCACAGTCTCTCTCCGATCTGGTTTTGCCACGGTTATTTTTCTTGCTCCAAGACAGGTTGTGGGTACTTCTTAGAATCGCCTGAGGTGGTTGTAGTGAGCACCCTCCACCTATGTAATATAATGTTTGCAGTATAAAGTAGATAAATGTCACAGATTTTTAGCTCACCAGAGCCGAAGGCTTCGGGGGAGCTTATAGGATAGGCAGTTGTCCGTCGTCGTCTGTCGTCTGACGTCAACAATTTCAAACGACATCTCCTCTGGGCCAATTCAGCCAAAATTTCATCTGTAGCATCCTTGGGCTGGGGGATTGAAAGTTTGTGTGTGTGTTTAATGAAAATGGGCTCATTAGTTTGGTTGTTATGGCAACTTAGGGTTTCCCTAGACATCGGGAAAATTGAAAAATGGTATTTACTGCCAAGCCTCTGCAATTATTTTGAAAAAACTTTCATAGAAATCTTCCTTAGGCAATCTACTATCTGTCATCTGATTTTAGGCCTACTGCTCATTTCTGTTGGTTGCCATGGAAACCAAAATGAAAAAAAAAAGAAAAATATACTTCACAAATCATCTCCTTTGAAACTGTATGCTCTATGAGGCTGAGAGTTTTTGGAAATATTCACCATATTTGCCTTTACAGGCTTTGTGTTTTTATGAAATTCGGCTCTTTAGTTTGGTTGCTATGGCAACTTAGATTTTCCATAGACTTATAATGGGGAAAATTGAAAAATGGCATTTGCTGCCAAGTCGTTGCAGATTTTTTGACAAAACTTTTATAGAAATGTTCCTTGAGCATACGTCTCTCAACCATATGCTTTTATGCCAACATGGGGGTCCCCCAGATTGTACCGGGGACATGCCCCACCCCTCCACTTCATAAAAAGTCATATAACACAGAAAGCATTCAGATCCTCACCCTAAAACTATATTTATTCTTGTTCCTTATGATAAGACGCATTCAGTGACACCAACCTGGGGGTCCCCCGGGATGTGCCGGGGTCTTGCCCCACCCCCTCCATTCCATTAAAGACCCAATATCTTGGAAACCTTACAGATCCCTACCCCTAAACCATACATCTTCTTGTTCCTTATGAAAAGATACATTCACTGACACCAACTTGGGGGTCTCCCGGGTTGCCCCACCCCTCCGCTTCACAAAAGGCCATATATCTCAGAAGCCATTCAGATCTCCACCCCAAAACCATATATACTCTTGTTCCTTGTGATAAGACGTATTTAGTGACACCAACCTGGGGGTCCCCTGAGATGCACCGGGGTCATGCCCACCCCCCTCCATTTCATAAAAGGCCCAATATCTTGGCATCCTTACAGATCCCCATCTAGAGCCCTGCCTAAACCATATATATTCTTATTCCTTATGAAGAGACGCATTCATTGACACTAATTTTGGGGTCTTTCTGGGTGTGCCGGGGCCTTGCCCCACCCCTCCACTTCACAAAAGGCCATATATCTCATAAACCATTCAGATCCCACCCTTAAACCTTATATATTCTTGTTTCTTATGATAAGACACATTCAGTGACACTAACCTGGGGGTCCCCCGGGATGTGCCGGGGTCGTGCCCCACACCTTCATTTCATGAAAGACCCAATATCTCACAAACCTTACGATCCCAGCCTCTAAACCATACATATTGTTGTTCCTTATGATAAGACACATCCATTGACACCAACCTGGAGGTCTCCCGGGTCAAGCCAGGGCCTTGCCCCACCCCACCACTTCACAAAAGGCCATACATGGGTCATATATCTCAGAAACTGTTCAGAGCCCCACCCCTAAATCATATATATTCATCTTCCTTATGATAAGACCCATTCAAATAACACTAGCTTGGTAGTCATCCGGGGTGCCCGGGCCATGCCCCAATGCTTTATTTCATTAAAAGCCATATAGCTCAGAAATTATTCAGATCCCCACCCCTAAACTATAATATTCTTGTTCCTTATGATATGACTTTGTTCAATCACACCAACCTGGGGGTCACTTTGTGCTGGGGCAATGAGCCCCGCCCATCCACTTTAAAAGGCCATATATTTCAGAAACCATTAAAATCCCCATCCCATAATCATATATGTTCTTGTTCCTTATCAATAGCACACCAACTTGGGGGTCCATAGGGGCCATTCCTCTCCTCCACTTCATAGAAGGGCCTCATATATCAGAAACGGTTCAGATTCCCACCCATAAACCATATATATTCTTGGTCCTTATGATAAGACACATTTAGGGACAATAATCTTGGGCTTTCCTGGGATCAACAGGGCATGCCCAAACCCCTCCACCGCTTAAGAGACCTTTTTTCTCTGACATACAGATCCCCACTGCTACACCATATATTTTCTTGATCCTTTTGATAAGACGCATTTAGTGATACCAACCAGGTCTCCATTGGGTCCATGCCCTACACCCTCAACTTCATAAAAGGCCTAATGTTTCAGATACTGAGTCCAGATGGGTGCTCATTTGGATATGTGGGTTCATTTGGGAGACTTTATAATTGGTAGATTAAAATGATGGATATTGGATATGGATATGGGGGTTCCTATTTGGTAGATTAAAATGATATCATGTCAAAATACATGGCTGCCATTGGGCAGTGCACACCTGAGCTCTGGTGAGCATAGTGGCCCATGGGTCTCTTGTTATCAGAAAAGTTGCCATTTTTGAGATGTGAAAAAGTGCATGATAATGCATGGGTGTTTTAGCGTAATGTACTGTAGGAGCAGTCTGATCATGGTGTACACTGTTTGCCATTCTGTATGCACCTTTTGGCTGTACCTTTCTGTAGGTGGCAATTTGTAAAACCAGGACTAGATTCCTGTGCTGGGTTAGGTTAGGAAAAACTGTGAAGAACCAGTTCAGATGCCACAGAAGCAGCAGCCAGTTATGGTTTACACTGTTTGCTTAAAGAGCAGGGACCAGTTGTTCAAAGCCGTGTTAGCTTAACAAGCTTGTTAGTGGTCATATTGTTAACTGTTCTAGCAAGTTTAATATCTGAAAATTTGATATTTTTGCTGAAAAATGTGAGCAGCTTTTACATCTGCAAAAATATTAGTATATTTGCCACAATAAATAATCAAGGTTTTAACGATATATTAATTAAAGACTTCGCTAGTTATACCCCCACAAATGAAATATGGGGGGGTATATAGGAGTGAGCTTGTCGGTCGGTCGGTCTGTTGACTTGGTTTCCAGATGATAACTCAAAAAGAGCTTCACCGATTTTTATAATTTTTGGTACACTGATGTAACATCATAAAATACAGGTCAATACAATACATTTCCACTACAATTCGTCAATTTTCGACATAGTTATGGCCCCTTTCAAGTGAAAAAATTGCAAAATGCCGCTGTTGTACTATCAAGGCAGTTTTTGTGGGGGTATTCATCACCTTTAGTGATAGCTCTAGTTTTGAACAGCTGGTCCCAGGAATTGAAGGGTTAAATGGAATAGTCTTAAGTACCCATTCAGGATTATCTCAGAGACAGCAGTCAACCCCGTCCACACTCCCACACCCCCACACGCCCACTCTCCAACCCTCCACCTCACACCCCACTCCCCGTGCTGTTAGTGCCATTGATTATATCCCCTGCTGAACATTGCCATCAGCAGGGGGCATAAAGTGTGCTGATTTTATGTGTATTTGTATGTGCTATCATTTTCCTATCCAGAATTGTTATGAATCAGTGTTGTTTTTTTCTTGGGACTTTACTTTTTGGTAAATTAAGAAACAACTACTTTAAAGATATCCTCTCTTTGGGACAACCACTTTAATTTTAGGCTTTTAAACAGTGTATGTGTTTTATTTTTTGTTGATCAGTGATGCAGCCAGTAAACTTCTAAACATCTGTATATGATATATTGTACATTGACCTGACAGTGTGACTTGTAACTAAATATATACCAAGTTATGTTAAAAAAAATGTATTTAACATGTGTGAACATGCAGACATGTAAGTAGTTTTTGTACTTGAGCTATTAAATGAGATACAGTCCAACCTGAATTAAGCAAGCACCAACTGGGATAATCAAAAAGTGCTTGCTTAAGACAGGTGCTTGCTTAACACAGGTGAATTTTAATACATTTTCCTTTTTTCGGGAACTGAAAGCCTGCTTGCTTAAGACAGGTTGCTTGCTTAATAGAGGTGGCCACTAAGACAGGTTTTACTGAATATCATATTTAATTGAACCCATTTCAGACTGAAAAACTGGCAAACAGTGCAGGCCCAGATCAGACACCACAGAATGTGGTGTCTGATCAGGTCCTTCACAGTTTGCTCAAAAGTGCCAGAATTTTCTGTTCGAATTTCTGAAAATGACCTAAATATTGTTGGCAGGGATGTAAAACCTCATCACAAACAAACAAATTAAATTTTTGAATGTATCTCAACCTGACACCCCTGAATTTTGAAAGAGTTTTATTTCTGCTCCAAAATAATTAGGTTGTGGGTATTCATTAAAATTGCCCCAAAGAGCCGGTTCTAAGAAGCACCTACAACCCATGTTCTGAGTATAAATAAGAATAATATCACAAATTTTATCAGAAAATTAACCAATTTTGAGATTTGAAAGATGTACTATGTCATATGTGTTTGCCGGGACATGTCCATCATCCGTTTCGGTTTCAGAACTTTGGGGTTGAGACACACTGATGAAGATTAAATATCAGAAAGGCCTCTGTGTCACTAAATTTGGTATAGTTACGCCTTAATTGCAACCACTGGGTCGGTATCTCTGCCGGTGGATGATTAGTTCGTCCCCGAGGGTATCATCAGCTCAGTATCAGTTCCTCAGTGCTGAGGTTGATACTGCGGTGTTGACGTCAGTACTCAGGTACTGATTTAAATAACTATATTATATCTTAAATTTTTGCAGCATAAAATTCTAATTTTTCTAAAAGTAAGACTGACTTGTCAGGTGAGACATGTATCTTAGCAGATTTGTTATATTTTAAAATTTTGCAAGTCTTGCTACTTTTGGACATCTCCTTCCTGATGCCCGGGACTTCCGTGGGGTGTGGGCCATGTTTGCTGATGTTGGCTCGGTGGGGGACGGCTGTTAGTCCTGATGTGGGCGTCTCTTGCCTGATGCCTCCAGTTAACCTGTCTCATGATCTGCGTCGGTCGGTGTATGCTCGGAGGGGGATGTGCTGTGTTTGCCGGGACATGTCCATCATCCGTTTCGGTTTCAGAACTTTGGGGTTGAGACACACTGATGAAGATTAAATATCAGAAAGGCCTCTGTGTCACTAAATTTGGTATAGTGACGCCTTAATGGGTGTGTTTTCATCAAGGTCTTATTTTTTTCGGGAGAATAAGGAAAAAGTTGAATGTTCTGGAATTTTTGTAGCACTTGTAATGTAAACCCTTATCCTGCTGAATATTTTAATTAACCACACCAATTTCTGATTATCAGCCAATCAGATTACATGATAAAATATTTTCATTCAAATTCACAGACTGAATGACAAACAGTGTAGGTCCTGATCAGATGGCTTCTGGATCTACACTGTTCGCAAAGGTATCCCAGCAGACACACATTGCTATGGCAACGTCAAATCCATGTCGGTGCAATGTCATGACGTTGCATCGACGTAGATGTGACGTTGCATAAAGGTCATGACGTTGTACCGACCTTGATGTGACGTCAGAATTACGTCATGTGCCTGCTGGGATAGGTTGTTGTGGACAGCATGATAAGGGTTAAAATCCTTTTCATTTTGAAACACATGGGAATCTTGGGATATAAATTATGTTTCTATTCAACAAATAGGAACAACTTTATCTGATTTTGTTTGTTTGTTTGGTTTGAGGTTTAACGTCCCTGTCAACACTATAAAGGTCATTTTGGAGACGTTGCTTCCAATTTTGTAGGACTTATGACATCTCAAGCCCTGTCGCCCAATGAAACCAATAGTGTTTATTAGCATGGACGGTCCCCCTCGCACCACGGTTCCTGGACAGGCTTAGATTCTCTAAGCGGTTTACCAGTACTAGTGTGCGGGCTGGATTCAGCTCTGCATGGAAGCATCATGCAGCCCATATATTTCTTCAAGCCCCTATGGGTGGGGGCGATACTTTATCTGTTTAATTATTAATAAAATAACTAATAATTATTATTTGGACCCAGTGATGGGGCCCTCCCAGTGACAGGGCCGGGGGTATCTTGCTCCCTAAAACCTTCCAAGATCTCGAGAATCAGTTTTGTTTCCTTGTTCCATTAAAATATTTGCCAGTATTCCTTGCATGTCTCCTCATTCTCACCCCCCCCCCCCCCCCCCCCCCCCCCCCAACACCACCAAATAACAAAACAGGATAGCCACCACTTGTTTGGAGCATTATTTACTAGATGTGATTCACATAAATGACTAAATAGAGGATCTTACATAAGTGTTCATGTATTATTGAATTTTTTAAACGAGTTGAGGAAAAGGGTTAAAATGCGAGGCTGTGCCGAGCATTTTATCCCTTTTCTTCAACGAGTTTAATAAATTCAATAATACATCAGCACGAATGCAAGATTCTTTTTATCATATGACATTTAAAAAGCACTTTATTCAGGATTGTTTAACGAAAACGTCAATATTCCGCCATTAGTAAATGCGACGTCGTTAAGGTCGTGGTACATGTAACGTTACGGGGCATATCTAACTAATTTGCATATTTAATCCACTAGTAGATTATCAAATTTATTACATGGTGTTATTACACTCTCAGACGCGATGTCATATGATAAAATACTGTATTTACCCTAAATATTCGGACACCTTGACTCCTTACCATACTTGTTATAAAATTTGAACTGGTAAAACATATCTGATGTTTCATCTACAAACAGCTGGATGAGTGGCAACAGTGTTGATCTTGATGGGATGTCAGGTCTTGCAGCATCTCATCACGGTTTACACTGCTCAAGCCTATCTGTATGAATACATATTGTAACAAAAACAGCCTATCAAGAACAATAGTGTACCCTTATCCTGCTGAACACGACAACCCCTACCTTTGCAAACTGTGTAGATCTAGATCAGATGGCTTCTGAAGAAGCCATCTGATCAGGATCTGCACTGTCATGCAGTTTGTGAATTGAACAGGTACATTATATCAGGTAATTTGATTGGTTGATTTTCAGAGATGGGTGTAGCAAAATTAATTTATTCAGCAGGGTAAAGGATAAAAAAGTTTGATGATGGCTGCTACAAATTTTGCTTCCCTTTTAAAGTGTTTTATCTTAGAATTTTCCATGCAATACATAGCAGGAGTCGGTTTCAAAATTATGGGCTCTTATCTTTCTATAATTTATGTAGAAAATGGCTTATGATTTATGTTGAAAATTGCTTTTCATTTTGCCAAGGGTGAAGATCCTGCCCAGACACTGCATTCTGAGGCATCTGATCTGGGCTTGCTCTGTCTGCCAATGTCACATTTAGTGGGGTTCCCCATCTAAAATGGGTTAGCGCATAAAATGCCAATCACGGCAATTGTCGTCTGCTTTGCCGTCTGCCAGTTACCATAACAGTTATTTTTTGCAAACAGTGTGGACCCAGATCAGACTGCTCCTGTAGGAGCAGTCTGATCTGTGCCCACACTATTTGCCTGTAACCAAAAATATTTTTTAAAAGTTTGCAAAAATATATATATATATCAGTGGACAACATTTTCAGATGTAGTTTTTCTGGGTGTCTTAAGGGTTTCCAGATCTGTGTCATCATTAAGAGAGTGCTTTTTGGGTGGGTTGATAGGTTGTCACTCAACCAAAAGTTACTAAGCAGAGACGCTCTTCAGTGCTGATGTCCATGTGACTGTTACTGATTTTGTAGGAAATCCAGATAATGGCTATTTATAGAAAATAGCCATACTGTTCCTATCATTCAGAGATAAGAGTGTTGCCGTATTTGTTTGTGTTGAGATTTTACATGCCTGTCAACACATAGTCATTTTGGTGACATTGCTTCCGATTTTGGGACTTTGACCGAACATTGAGATGAAATGACATCTCAAGCCCTACCACCCAAAGAAGCAACTAGGGTTTAAGTAGCTGTGCACCTCCTTTCCTGGGCCCAGTTTTCACCCACCTCTTATTAACAATCGGCTGGATTTTTTTTGAAAAGACTGTAAAACCAAAACCAAAAAACCAGTACTCATGGTTGGTCGGTTACTGCTCTGTGTGGAAGCACCATGCAGCCCAATCTATTTCTCTAAGCCCTTATTGGCAGGGGTGTGCATAAGAGAGTTATCTATCTATCTATCCAAAGTGAACAGGTTTGGCAAAAAGTGTTGACCTAGATCAGACATTCTTCTTCCTCTGATCAGGGTCTACACTGCTTAAAATACTGGAATTTAAGGGTCAACAAAACAGTCTATGTCCTCTGTCACATCACGAAAACATGCCTATATTTTGACCCTCTTAAACCCAGTTTTGTATAGTAAAACTGGGTTTACAGGGGTATACAGTATTTTTAGCTCACCTGAGCACGAAGTGCTCAAGGTGAGCTATTGTGATCGCCTTTTGTCCGGCGTCCGTCGTGCGTCGTGCGGTGTGCGTCGTGCGTCGTGCGTCGTCAACAATTCACTTAAATGACATCTCCTCCTAAACCAGTGAATGGATTTCAAAATACTTTCATAGAAATGTTCCTTGGGTGACCCTCTACCAAAATTGCTAAAATGGTTCCGCTCCGCAGAACAAAATGGCCACCAGAGCTAAAAATAGAAAAACCTTTAAACGACATCTCCTCCTAGCCCTTTGGCCCGATTTCAAAATAATTTCACAGAAATGTTCCTTGGATGACCCTCTACCAAAATTGCTAAAATGGTTCCGCTCCGCTGAACAAAATGGCCACCAGAGCTAAAAATAGAAAAACCTTTAAACGACATCTCCTCCTGACCCTTTGGCCCGATTTCAAAATAATTTCACAGAAATGTTCCTTGGATGACCCTCTACCGAAATTGCTAAAATGGTTCCGCTCCGCTGAACAAAATGGCCGCCAGAGCTAAAAATAGAAAAACCTTTTAAACGCCATCTCCTCCTAGCCCTTTGGCCCGATTTCAAAATAATTTCACAGAAATGTTCCTTGGATGACCCTCTACCAAAATTGCTAAAATGGTTTCGCTCCGCTGAACAAAATGGCCGCCAGAGCTAAAAATAGAAAAACCTTTAAACAACATCTCCTCCTAGCCCTTTGGCCCGATTTCAAAATAATTTCACAGAAATGTTCCTTGAATGACCCTCTACCGAAATTGCTAAAATGGTTCCGCTCCGCTACACAAAATGGCCGCCAGAGCTAAAAATAGAAAAACCTTTAAACGACAACTCCTCCTAGCCCTTTGGCCTGATTTCAAAATAATTTCACAGAAATGTTCCTTGGATGACCCTCTACCAAAATTGCTAAAATGGTTTCGCTCCGCTGAACAAAATGGCCGCCAGAGCTAAAAATAGAAAAACCTTTAAACGACATCTCCTCCTAGCCCTTTGGCCCGATTTCAAAATAATTTCACAGAAATGTTCCTTGAATGACCCTCTACCGAAATTGCTAAAATGGTTCCGCTCCGCTACACAAAATGGCCGCCAGAGCTAAAAATAGAAAAACCTTTAAAATGACATCTCCTCCTAGCCCTTTGGCCCGATTTCAAAATAATTTCACAGAAATGTTCCTTAGATGACCCTCTACCGAAATTGCTAAAATGGTTCTTCTCCGCTGAACAAAATGGCCGCCAGAGTTAAAAATAGAAAAACCTTTAAACGACATCTCCTCCTAGCCCTTTGGTCTGATTTCAAAATAATTTCACAGAAATGTTCCTTGGATGACCCTCTACCAAAATTGCTAAAATGGTTCCACTCTGCTGAAAAAAATGGCCACCAGAGCTAAAAATAGAAAAACCTTTAAACGACATCTCCTCCTGACCCTTTGGCCCGATTTCGTCGTGCGGTGTGCGTCGTGCGTCGTGCGTCGTCAACAATTCACTTAAATGACATCTCCTCCTAAACCAGTGAATTTTCAAAATACTTTCATAGAATGTTCCTTGGGTGACCCTCTACCAAAATTGCTAAAATGGTTCCGCTCCGCAGAACAAAATGGCCACCAGAGCTAAAAATAGAAAAACCTTTAAACGACATCTCCTCCTAGCCTTTGGCCCGATTTCAAAATAATTTCACAGAAATGTTCCTTGGATGACCCTCTACCAAAATTGCTAAAATGGTTCCGCTCCGCTGAACAAAATGGCCACCAGAGCTAAAAATAGAAAAACCTTTAAACGACATCTCCTCCTGACCCTTTGGCCCGATTTCAAAATAATTTCACAGAAATGTTCCTTGGATGACCCTCTACCGAAATTGCTAAAATGGTTCCGCTCCGCTGAACAAAATGGCCGCCAGAGCTAAAAATAGAAAAACCTTTTAAACGCCATCTCCTCCTAGCCCTTTGGCCCGATTTCAAAATAATTTCACAGAAATGTTCCTTGGATGACCCTCTACCAAATTGCTAAAATGGTTTCGCTCCGCTGAACAAAATGGCCGCCAGAGCTAAAAATAGAAAAACCTTTAAACAACATCTCCTCCTAGCCCTTTGGCCCGATTTCAAAATAATTTCACAGAAATGTTCCTTGAATGACCCTCTACCGAAATTGCTAAAATGGTTCCGCTCCGCTACACAAAATGGCCGCCAGAGCTAAAAATAGAAAAACCTTTAAACGACAACTCCTCCTAGCCCTTTTGGCCTGATTTCAAAATAATTTCACAGAAATGTTCCTTGGATGACCCTCTACCAAAATTGCTAAAATGGTTTCGCTCCGCTGAACAAAATGGCCGCCAGAGCTAAAAATAGAAAAACCTTTAAACGACATCTCCTCCTAGCCCTTTGGCCCGATTTCAAATAATTTCACAGAAATGTTCCTTGAATGACCCTCTACCGAAATTGCTAAAATGGTTCCGCTCCGCTACACAAAATGGCCGCCAGAGCTAAAAATAGAAAAACCTTTAAATGACATCTCCTCCTAGCCCTTTGGCCCGATTTCAAAATAATTTCACAGAAATGTTCCTTAGATGACCCTCTACCGAAATTGCTAAAATGGTTCTTCTCCGCTGAACAAAATGGCCGCCAGAGTTAAAAATAGAAAAACCTTTAAACGACATCTCCTCCTAGCCCTTTGGTCTGATTTCAAAATAATTTCACAGAAATGTTCCTTGGATGACCCTCTACCAAAATTGCTAAAATGGTTCCACTCTGCTGAAAAAAATGGCCACCAGAGCTAAAAATAGAAAAACCTTTAAACGACATCTCCTCCTAGCCCTTTGGCCTGATTTCAAAATTATTTCACTGAAATGTTCCTTGGATGACCCTTTACAATAATTGCTAAAATGGTTCCGCTCCGCTGAAAAAAATGGCCGCCAGAGCTAAAAATAGAAAAACCTTTAAACGACATCTCCTCCTAGCCCTTTGCCCGATTTCAAAATAATTTCACTGAAATGTTTCTTGGATGACCCTCTACCGAAATTGATAAAATGGTTCTGCTCCGCTGAACAAAATGGCCACCAGAGCTAAAAATAGAAATACCTTTAAGCAACATCTCCTCCTAGCCCTTTGGCCCGATTTCATATTATAGCCTGGGCCAATAATGGCTCTCCCAGGGGCCCACTTGATACGCTATGGATCAGGTGAGCGATCCAGGGCCATCATGGCCCTCTTGTTCTTATTTCTGCTCAAAAACATTGATTGCGGGTACTCGTTAGAACCGCCTCATTGAAGCGTTTCTAAAGAGTACTCACAATCTATGTTTTGAGCAGAAATATGAAAAATGTCAGGATTTTTATCGGAAAAAAAATCATTTTTTTTTGGTGGTAAAATTTTACCAATATATTTGATTATGTGTATTTTCGTAATGAGGACAATTTTCAGCCTACTCTCTGAAACAATAGACCCATCATGGCCTACGCCCATTGGGGTTTGAAGAAATAGACGGGCTGCATGATGCTTCCATGCAGAGCTAAAACTGACACGCACAACGAGCACTGGTAAACCGCTTAGAGGATCTAAGCCTGCCCAGGCAAAGCAGTGTGAGTTGGACCGTCCATGCTTATAAACCCTATTGGTTTCATTTGGCAGCAGGGCTTGAGATGTCATTTCATCTCAATGTTGGGTAAAGGTCCCAAAAAATTGGAAGCAACATCTCCAAAATGACCTATACAGTGATGACGGGGACGTTAAATCTCAAATCAAACCAACAAAACACTGAAACAATAGACCCATTAGTGCACTGTACTGGTTAACTACTTACATATAAGCTTTTCCTGCCAGGAAAAGTGTGGATAGGTCATTTCTAAATAGTGTTGACTTGGCCGTTAAACTCCAATACAACAACAAAGACCCATCAGTGCTGACAGGGCTTTGATTACAGTGGATACAGTTAATTACAGTGGTATCATTGTTTTATAGACAGATAATAAACTTGAACTCAGTCAAAAGTTTAAAGTGTTTTAGTATAAAGCAACCACAGAATTTAAATTGCTATTATTGATGTATTATATCTATGGTTTACATAGGTATCTCGTTTTTCAAGAAACCAAGGTGAGAAAAGTGTACCAGTTTCAAGGACAGATTGGTGGTTAACATGGAACATATATATTGTATTTTAACCATTTTAAGACAGGAAAGTAGTAAGGAAGATTAATTCAGCTCAGAATGGATTAACCCTTTGGTACCGGAAACCCCAAAATGGGTAATTGTCAAACAGTGCAGGCCCAGATCAGACGCCGCAGAATGTGGCATCTGATCAGGGCCTCCACTGTTTGCTAAAAGTTCAGTCATTTTCCAAATAAATTTTGATGAAAACAAAACCTGACATCCTTAAATATTGAAATGAACTCATGCTATATATAAGGAGGAAGATTCTATTGGTAAAAAAGGGTTAATGACTTTTGGTATCAACAAATCAAAGCACTGAGAGTACTGATGGATCGATTGTTTCTGACTGTAGACTGGAAAAATTGGTTGTCAGAGGAACCTTGAACAGTTTCGTTCAACCCTTAAATTTCTGTATTTTAAGCAAACAGTTTAGACCCTGGCCAGATGCTGCTTTTTGCAGTTTCTGATGGGGTCTACTCTGTTTTCCAATGACCCAGTACACAAGCCCTGTCTTACTTTTTACATAGCACTGATTGGGGTGTATCCGCGGCATTCGTTTCAGATATAATCCTTTTCATCACACACCTCTATGCAGGGTTGCGCAAGTTAAAAAAAAATTGTGGTGTGTGTACAGTTCCCAAGAAAGTCCATCGACCTTAGACATATTTAACATAAGGAGCATATAACACAATATGCCCTGAAAACGCCAAGAAAAACTGCATCTGAAATTGTCGTCAGCTTGTCGTCGGCTCAATTGTTTGTGCAAAACCTTTTAAAAATATTTTTCCATACAGGCAAACAGTGTGGCTCCTACAGGAGCAGTCTAATCTGGATCCGCACTGTTTGCAAAAAATTACTTTTAAGGTAACTGGCAGACGCAAAGCAGATGACAATTGTCATGATTGCATTTTATGGGTTAATAAAACAAGTCAGCGTCTTGTTCGTTTTTATCACAAATAATTGCTACATGTATGTTAAAATGATCCAAGCTACTGGACAACTTCAACCCATAAGACGCCAAATACGACAGTTGTAGTCTGTTTTGTTGGTTGCAGGTTACCTACTTTAAAAGTCATTTTTGCAAACATTGTGGACCCAGATCAGACTGCTCCTCTTGGAGCAGTCTGATCTGGGTTCACACTGTTTGCCGGTATGGAAAAAATATTTCTGAAAAGTTTGCAAGAAGATTCAGCAGATGGACATAAGCAGACAAGATTTTCAGATGTAGTTTTCCTCGGCAGCCTCAGGGTTAACACTGCAAAATCTTGCTTTCTGGATTGGTGTCAAAGTTTCTTTTTTGAAAAAGCATTGGGCGTCCCTTAAAATGCCAACAACAGCAATTTTCATCAGCTTTGTTGGCTGCTGGATACTTTTAAAGTCATTGTTGCAAACAGTGTGGACTCAGATCAGACTGCTCCTCCAGGATCAGGGGCCACGATTGTTGCCTGTAGGCAAACATATGTTAAAAAGTTGGCAAGAAGATGCAGCAGAAAACTTAAACTGACAACATTTTCAGATGCAGTTTTTTGATGGCATCATACGGGCCACGTCTTAGGGGAATGGGAACACCTAGCACATTTTTTCACCGTTTTTCAAAGGGAGACAACTTTCGGCACTTCCTGTTCACTTTTGTACAGGCTCAGTCCCACTGGAAAAGAGGTCTACTCTTAAAGGAAAGAATTTGCTCCTCAGGCATGGGAGACAAAAATACTTTTGCAGGCATTGCCTCCCCTGAAGGTGTATCCTTTCCCTTAAGGAGCATATGCACCAATCATGGCAAATAGAGAGTTTGAATAGGCCCCCACCCATCGGGGCTTGAAGGATTAGATGGGCTGCATGATGCTTCCACGCAGAGCTGAAACCGACCCGCACATGAGTACTGGTAAACCGCTTAGAGGATCTAAGCCTGCCCAGGCAAAGAGGGGTGGTGGGCGGGGGGGGGGGGGGGGGGGGGGGGTTGGGGGGGGGGGGGGCGGGGGTGCGGTCCGTCCATGCTTATAAACCCTATTGGTTTCATTGGTCGACAGGTCTTGAGATGTCATTTCATCTCAATGTCGGGTAAAAGTCCCACAAAATTGGAAGCAACGTCACAAAAATGACCTTTACAGTGTTGACGGGGATGTTAAACCTCTAATCAAACAAACAAACAGAGTTTGAATGCCCTGTAAAGTTGACAATGAAAATGACCGAGAAAAACCTTGCATGTTTAGATGTTTGAGTTTGAGTGTCTGATTAACCCATTC
>CAUZLF010000731.1:0-198102 GCA_963580285.1 Lucinisca nassula | reverse complement strand
AGACATTTTTTGCAATTTTGTGGGACTTTTACCCGACATTCAGATAAAAAGGCAATACCACCTAATGAAATACAGTACAATACCAGTGTAGTTTTTGTGGGAGCAGGTAAAAGGTTATTATTGTCGCCAATGGAAAAAATTTAGTGGAAAGCTCCCTATAGCAAAAGTAGGATCGCTGTCCTGTTTTCAGTCATTACATACTATTTCCACACATTTGTAGGTTCTGTCCAATTCTGTTTCATAAAATGTATCTTCATGGCATGTATTTTACCATAGATACTGTAAAACGTGATGATAATGCTAATTTAGGTCTAACTGGGTGTATTTGATGATTTTTTTGCCTCTGATCTATCTTCTTGGGAGGTGGGGTACTTTAAAGCCATGTAAATAAGTTTTTATTAATATGTTTGAAAGGAGATTTGCGGTAATTATATTTGCCCAACACAAGAAAGAATCTACTCCATCTTGAATATAAGAGTAAGGTTTCATGGTACTAGGACTATGTCTCAAACCAAAGCAAAACTTCAAAATTGTTTCTCCGAAACCGCCCGCTGCAATATCCGGATAAGTTTTCTCTTCCGTTATAGGTTCTAATTTATTGTATTCATGTAAAAGGATGTGAACAGCTATATTCAGCTATCCCTCATGGCATTAAGGCATTAATAAACATTTTATTGGCATTTTTGTCCTCAAAATATCCTCAAAATGACATTTTTTACTTTAAATAGGGGGTGTCGGTGTGAAAATAGCCATAAAAATGAGCATTGCTGCTATTTAGGCATATTTCTGTGCATTTTAGCACTGGATTATTCCAAAGACATTGGACAAGAACCACTGATGCAAACCGGTGTCTGGGTTCCATTCCAGAAAGAGAAAAAATTTGCGATTTTCAAAAACTATGGTTTGTTCGGCTTTCATTGTTAAATCTGAAAGCGATAACTTTTTCGCAGACCTGAAAGATTCTTTGTGACGGAACTTTTATTATGCATGACTAAATTATTAGCTACGAACTAAATTTCTATTTGGTAATTCTTTGATGCATCATAAAGAAAATTAGGGTTTGGTATAGGTAGCATTGTTCTAAATACTGGTAGGTACCGGGTTTTATCACTTTTGGACCGAGCTTTTAGTTGCGTTCTGAATACCAGAATTGCTTTCATTGGATATATATCCCATGTTTTATTTCAATGTGAGAAAATGATAGGTATAAGGGACTAAAATGATGCATGTTTTGTAAAAATATCTGCAAGCTCAAATAAATTTTTGCTGATTTTATATGATCACCCCTCCTTTAAAAATGTTGGTATGTCTTTACTGCGTTCTAGTAGGTAAACAAACATGGTTGACTGTAACTTGAAAAGGAGCAGATCAACATGTGGATTTTTTCTCATTAACTTGTTGGGCTAGGATGGCTCTATAAACAAGTAAGGTTTGAAAAGTTTTGTATGTGTAGTTTTTGTGGGAGCAGGTAAAAAGTTACAATTGTCGCCTATGGAAAAAATTTAGTGGAAAGCTCCCTTAATATACAGACAGGTGGGGCTTTCAGACTCATACGTCATTTTTTATTTTTTATTTTTATCCATAAAACATAGATTGTGGGTACGCGTCAGAACGGAACACATTAAGATTTTTTATCAGATACAATGTATAGACCGATATAAAAGCTTGAGTTTCTTTATTTTTTATGTATTTTGTTGTTGTTGTTGTTTTCTTTTTAAATTGTGCTTTTGCTTTACATTGAGTGTTTTGATCCTATATGATTTTTATTTTCAGCTGTCTCTGTGATCTGTATATGCATGCAAATCCTACTCTTTATGCATGCAATTGTGCCTTGCCATTCCATAATCTAGAGCATTTTATATCAGCTCTTTATGTGGTCTGTTATCTTATTTATATGTAGATGCAAGTTCTAACATATTTCGCAGTTATTGTTCTTATACTCTTGTTTGTCGAAAAAATAGCCATTCTGTTCTAATGTTTAAAATGCTACCAATATGTGACATTAAACAAATCTTAAATGTCTATAAGAACAGTTTCTAGCTCTGAGACACAAAAAATATTCCCTTTGCCTGAAAGTCTAGCCTTGAAACAAAGGCGCTGGTTCAATCGGTTATGTCTGTGTACAGTCGAACTTCAGTGGTTTCTTGCTGTCGAGTCCTCACCGTTGTCTCACCGCAGTGGTTCTTTGATTTTTTGTGTTCACGGAGTTGTTGCACTGATGAGTTAGGAGGCCTTCATGCGGACTGAACAAATTATTTGTCTAAATCGCGACGGAAGTAAGGGCGAGGATTGTGGCCACGTAAAATCGATTTAAGCCCCCCAGTGGAAATCTTTCCACTGACCGTTCCAAGGCGGTTCTTCTGTGGCGATTTATTTATGTTGTTGTTTGTTACTTACTGTATGTATCACTTGTGTCTTTTAATTTTGGATGGCCATTTTGTGGGAAAGTGACTGTCCTTATGGCCTTCCTTTTTTAGGTTTCCATTATGGTCTGGTCGCTTAATGTTTGTATTTCTTTCCCTTTGGTGTCTTTGATGGGTGGAGTAAGTTAATTGTATCGATTCCTGATCTTTGTTTTACTTCTACTTTGCATATCAGGGCTGTTTTGTTTGTGCCGTGTGGCGGCTGTAAAAGGTCTCCCCGTACATACATTTAATGCTCTTATTTTTCCGATCCTCAGGGATTGCTTATGCAAGAGCTTTTCACTGTTCCATCTATTGACATCCTTTAGATACCTGTTGAAGGTCATTATTAAACCGATGTTCGTTCCTCGTTGTATAACAATTGCTTGTTTGACACCCCTGTACTTTAAGTAGACTATGATGTTTTGTGGGCTTTTGTTGTACCTTCCTTCTTTTCGAAGGAATTATTTTCAGTAATTTTATATGCTGTTTTATTTATTGACCGGTATGAAGATCGCTTTAGTTTTACCTTAATAACCCAAATGAGCATCACAAATACATTTAAAATATCAATATCATTTCTTAGGTTACACTCTGCTTCTCCTGTACGGATTCCCCATTCTATTAAGAACTTTAATACTATGTTGCCTTCGGTATTGGTTAGACCCTTAAATCTGTCTTCTGTAACTTCAGTTAATCTCAATGGAGCAGGCAATACCAATGTTTTTGGGAGTAGTCTTCGTATAAGACTATCTCCTCTCAAATCGCCAATCCTTCGAAAATATCTTAATCCGTGGAAAAGAAGTGGAATGTATCCTAGTATTTCTAAGTGCAATGCCAAGAGGTGCAGATGTTGTTCGCATTTAAGCACTGCGTCTACCGTTACTTCATCTGTAAACGGTAGACGCTTCTCTGTAGTTAACATGTCTGATTTGACATGACAGCCTACAGATTTAATTTATCTAATTACATGACGTGCTGCAAACTGTAATATGCAGTACGTCGGTTAACATAACCGCATGCTTAAAACTAGATTGAACGAGCATTATCGTAGAATGAGTAAGCCTAAGAAAACTGACACTTTCTTGTACCGTCACTTTCGACGTACAGGTCATTCTGTAAATAACATTGTTATACAACCAGTGGAAAAACTTTATTTCGATGCAAATTCTACATCTAGATTCAAAATTATCAAAAGACATGAGGCTGAACTGAAATGGATTAAATGTTTACAGACCCCTTTTCCACTGGGATTTAATGACAACATTTATCATGAGGGTAATATTTCTAGAATGCCGGATTTTAACCCATCGGAGTCTAACTGTTGGTTTTCTTTTGCTCCAGCATTTCAGTGGTTTCTTGCTGTCGAGTCCTCACCGTTGTCTCACCTCTGTGGTTCTTTGATTTTTGTGTTCACTGAGATGTTGCACTGATGTTTGGAGGCCTTCATGCGGACTGAACAAATTATTTGTCTAAATCGCAACGGAAGTAAGGGCGAGGATTGTGGCCACGTAAATTCGATTTAAGCCCCCCAGTGGAAATCTTCCACTGACCGTTCCAAGGCGGCTCTTCTGTGGCGATTTATTTATGTTGTTGTTTGTTACTTACTGTGTGTATCACTTTTGTCTTTTTATTTTGGATGATCATATGGCCATTTTGTGGGAAAGTAACTGTCCTTATGGCCTTCCTTTGTTTAGGTTTCCATTATGGTCTTGTCGCTTAATGTTTGTATTTCTTTCCCTTTGGTGTCTTTTATGGATGGAGTAAGTTGATTGTATCAATTCCTGATCTTTATTTTACTTCTACTTTGATATTTTCTCGCTCCTGGAATGTCGAAAACGCAGAACTAGATCTCACGGCACCAGGAAAAATGGTAACTTTAAACGTAAATTACGTGCGTTTAAACGAAACAATACTAGACTTAAGTGACTGTCTATTATATTATTAAATCATGGACGCCACTCTATGCTTTCATTTTTAAGTTCATTACCCGTTTCTGTTTTACGTCTTCTGGACACCGAGGCGAATAAATTCTACGATAGTTCTAATCAGTTATATGATGCGGCTCTCTTAACTAGAGGCTATACTCAGCATACTCTCCGTCCTTACATTGATTCTGAAATTAATCATAAACGCCATTTCTTCAAAATATCCTTCATTAATAAGGGTATGGATTTTATAGATTTGCCCAGTATCTTCCGTGAGAGCTCTGTGCTTTCTTCCATTCCTGCTTATTTTCAAAATACTGAAACACCTATAATTTGCTATAAATATAACAAACCTGTTAGATCTATCATTTTTAATTTTAATAACTTTGTTTCAGATCTTGATATTGATACTAATACTCCTGATTCATGTGATTGTATAAACTCAGTGTATTGCTATCCTGCTGCTGGCCATGTAATTACTGGCAATTTGAAAATTATTCCTGATTCTAGGATAAGGAATATAATTTCTAAAGGACCGAAATATCGGTTTCCTTCTAAAATTGATTTCAGTAAATGTAGAGATGAAATCGCTGCTTCCTTGAATGAATTCGGTAATCGATGGTGTAAGCGAGAGTATGTTGAGCCCTTAAGGACTGGAAACTAAGCATTTTAAAAGTAGTGAATAAACGCATATCATTCTATTCTCAAAATACTAACTTATTACCTCCTAAGCCTAAGACGTCTTTACGTCATCTTAAGCCAGGTATTCAAGAATTTCATAAGAAGTTTGTTTTGGCCCCTACAGACAAGGCCGCTAACAACGTCGTCGTTGTGTGACGGCTCCACTATGTTAACACGCTTAAGCAGGAGCTTGGTGGTACTAAGGCCTATGAACTTCAGCCTTTAGCTGAAGAGAGAGTTATAGTAGATAAACATATTTGTCATTCAGCCACCAAGTTTGCTGTGTGTGTTACCGAAGGCCAAGACAGGCTTCCGACGCTATACTGGTTACCAAAACTTCATAAAAGACCTCATAAAGCACGGTTTACTGCTAATTCTAGCTCTTGCACTACCACTGAACTTTCTAAATTATTAACTTCCTGTCTTACTGCTATTAAAACGCATGTGATTAAATATTGTGATAAAGTCTTTGAAAGATCAGGAAGAAATCTGTTTTGGTCTATAAAAAACTCGAATGAGGTTTTAAATAAATTGAAATCCAGACATTTTCGTTCTTCAAGTCTGTCTACTTACGATTTTTCCACTCTTTACTCTACACTTTCTCATAATCTTATAAAAGAAAAGCTTAATGATTTAATTGAATAGGCTTTTCACAAAGAAGATTCTCTCTATCTTGCATGTAATGTCAGAAATGCATTTTTCACTTCTCAAGAGCATAAGAATTATACACTTTGGTCATGTCAGAAAGTGTGTGATGCCCTCACCTTTCTACTTGACAATATTTATATTAGATTCGGTACTAAGTTATTTAGACAAATTGTTGGTATTCCGATGGGTACGAATTGCGCACCTCTTGTGGCTGATCTGTTCTTGTATTGTTATGAAAGAGACTTCATGTTGAACTGAAATGGATTAAATTTTTACAGACCCCTTTTCCACTGGGATTTAATGACAACATTTATCATGAGGGTAATATTTCCAGAATGCCGGACTTTGATATTTTCTCACTCCTGGAATGTCGAAAACGCAGAACTAGATCTCACGGCACCAGGAAAAATGGTAACTTTAAACGTAAATCTCGTGCGTTTAAACGAAACAATACTGGACTGAAGTGACTGTCTATTATATTATTAAATCATGGACGCCACTCTATGCTTTCATTTTTAAGTTCATTACCCGTTTCTGTTTTACGTCTTCTGGACACCGAGGCGAATAAATTCTACGATAGTTCTAATCAGTTATATGATGCGGCTCTCTTAACTAGAGGCTATACTCAGCATACTCTCCGTCCTTACATTGATTCTGAAATTAATCATAAACGCCATTTCTTCAAAATATCCTTCATTAATAAGGGTATGGATTTTATAGATTTGCTGAGTATCTTCCGTGAGAGATCGGTGCTTTCTTCCATTCCTGCTTATTTTCAAAATACTGAAACACCTATAATTTGCTATAAATATAACAAACTTGTTAGATCTATCATTTTTAATTTCAATAAACTTGTTTCAGATCTTGATATTGATACTAATACTCCTGATTCATGTGATTGTAAAAACTCAAAGTATTGCTATCCTGCTGCTGGTCATGTAATTACTGGCAATTTGAAAATTATTCCTGATTCTAGGATAAGGAATATAAATTCTAAAGGACCGAAATATCGGTTTCCTTCTAAAATTGATTTCAGTAAATGTAGGGATGAAATCGCTGCTTCCTTGAATGAATTCGGTAATCGATGGTGTAAGCGAGAGTATGTTGAGCATAAAGCCCTTAAGGACTGGAAACTTAGCATTTTAAAACTAGTGAATAAACGCATTTCTTTCTATTCTCAAAATACTAACTTATTACCTCCTAAGCCCAAGACGTCTTTACGTCATCTTAAACTAGGTATTCAAGAATTTCATAAGAAGTTTGTTTTGGCCCATGCAGCCAAGGCCGCTAACAACGTCGTCGTTGTGTGACGGCTCCACTATGTTAACACGCTTAAGCAGGAGCTTGGTGGTACTAAGGCCTATGAACTTCAGCCTTTAGCTGAAGAGAGAGCTATAGTAGATAAACATGTTTGTCTTTCAGCCACCAAGTTTGCTGTGTGTGTTAACGAAGGCCAAGACAAGCTTCCTACGCTGTACTGGTTACCAAAACTTCATAAAAAACCTTACAAAGCACGGTTTATTGCAAATTCTAGCTCTTGCACTACCACTGAACTTTCTAAATTATTAACTTCCTGTCTTACTGCTTTTAAAACGCATGTAATTAAATATTGTGATAAAGTCTTTGAAAGATCAGGAAGAAATCTGTTTTGGTCTATAAAAAATTAGATTCGGTACTAAGTTATTTAGACAAATTGTGGGTATTCCTATGGATACTAATTGCGCAACCCTTGTGGCTGATCTGTTCTTGTATTGTTATGAAAGAGACTTCATTTTGTCGCTTTCCATTGATACACAATCTGAAATTATTGAAGCTTTTAGCTCTACTTCTAGATATTTAGATGATTTATTAAATATTGATAATACCTATTTTGATGGTTTGATCAGTCAGATTTCCCCCCTAGAACTTCAGTTAAATAAAGCAAATTCTTCTGATACCGAGGCCCCGTTTTTGGATTTACTTCTATCTATTGTAGATGGATTTGTTTCGTGCAAAATTTATGATAAACGCGATGACTTTGATTTTGAGATTGTAAATTTTCCTTTTTTGGATGGTGATGTTCCTCGTGCACCATCCTATGGCGTTTATATTTCGCAATTAATTCGTTTTGCTAGAGTGTGTAATCATGTAACTGACTTCAACACTCGTAATAAATTATTAACGGCTAAACTCCTTAATCAGGGTTATCGGTACCATAAACTACGCAAAGCCTTTTCAAAATTTTATAGACGCCATTCTGATTTAATTTCAAAATTCAATATTGGACTTAAATCTCTTCTGCAACAAGGTCTATCGGAACCCGAATTTTATGGTTACTTAGTATATAAATTCAGAAAAATATATAACCGCAATGACTTCAGCACCCAATTTCGTAAAATCATTCTTCGATATAAAAAGATTGGGTACAACATGGATATTATACGACAGACTGCATGCATGGTAGTTAACCCAATCACGGTTGGCAACTTTGCTTCCCTCTTTAGTTGCACGCCGGTGAGTCAGGCCTCAGATTCTATGACGGCTCCAACGTAAAGGCTTATTGAGAATTAGAGAGATAATGTCGGTTGGTGCCTGATGCTCTGTCTCTGGTCGGGCTCATCGGAGTCTAACTGTTGGTTTTCTTTTGCTCCAGCATTTCAGTGGTTTCTTGCTGTCGAGTCCTCACCGTTGTCTCACCTCTGTGGTTCTTTGATTTTTGTGTTCACGGAGATGTTGCACTGATGAGTTAGGAGGCCTTCATGCGGACTGAACAAATTATTTGTGTAAATCGCGACGGAAGTAAGGGCGAGGATTGTGGCCACGTAAAATCGATTTAAGCCCCCCAGTGAAAATCTTCCACTGACCGTTCCAAGGCGGCTCTTCTGTGGCGATTTAGTTATGTTGTTGTTTGTTACTTACTGTGTGTATCACTTGTGTCTTTTTATTTTTGGATGGCCATATGGCCATTTTGTGGGAAAGTAACTGTCCTTATGGCCTTCCTTTGTTTAGGTTTCATTATGGTCTGGTCGCTTAATGTTTGTATTTCTTTCCCTTTGGTGTCTTTTATGGGTGGAGTAAGTTAATTGTATCAATTCCTGATCTTTGTTTTACTTCTACTTTAAATAAATTGAAATCTAGACATTTTCGTGCTACTAGTCTGTCTACCTACGATTTTTCCACTCTTTACACTTCACTTCCTCATAATCTTATAAAAGAAAAGCTTAATGATTTAATTGAATGGGCTTTTCACAGAGAAGATTCTCTCTGTCTTGCATGTAATGTCAGAAATGCATTTTTCACTTCTAAAGAGCATAAGAATTATACACTTTGGTCATGTCAGAAAGTGTGTGATGCCCTCACCTTTCTACTTGACAATATTTATATAAGATTCGGTACTAAGTTATTTAGACAAATTGTGGGTATTCCGATGGGTACTAATTGCGCACCTCTTGTGGCTGATCTGTTCTTGTATTGTTATGAAAGAGACTTCATTTTGTCGCTTTCCATTGATAACCAATCTGAAATTATTGAAGCTTTTAGCTCCACTTCTAGATATTTAGATGATTTATTAAATATTGATAATACCTATTTTGATGGTTTGATCAGTCAGATTTACCCCCTAGAACTTCAGTTAAATAAAGCAAATTCTTCTGATACCGAGGCCCCGTTTTTGGATTTACATCTATCTATTGTAGATGGATTTGTTTCGTGCAAAATTTATGACAAACGCGATGACTTTGATTTTGAGATTGCAAATTTTCCTTTTTTGGATGGTGATGTTCCTCGTGCGCCATCCTATGGCGTTTATATTTCGCAATTAATTCGATTTGCTAGAGTATGTAGTCATGTAACTGACTTCGACACTCGTAATAAATTATTAACGGCTAAACTCCTTAATCAGGGTTATCGGTACCATAAACTTCGCAAAGCCTTTTCAAAATTTTATAGACGCCATTCTGATTTAATTTCAAAATTCAATATTGGACTTAAATCTCTTCTGCAACAAGGTCTATCGGAACCCGAATTTTATGGTGACCTAGTATATAAATTCAGAAAAATATATATAACCGCAATGACTTAAGCACCCAATTTCGTAAAATCATTCTTCGATATAAATAGATTGGGTACAACATGGATATTATACGACAGACTGCATGCATGGTAGTTAACCCAATCACGGTTGTCAACTTTGCTTCCCTCTTTAATTGCACGCCGGTGGGTCAGGCCTCAGATTCTATGACGGCTCCAACGTAAAGGCTTATTGAAAATTAAAGAGATAATGTTGGTTGGTGCCTGATGCTCTGTCTCTGGTCGGGCTCATCGGAGTCTAACTGTTGGTTTTCTTTTACTCCAGCACTTCAGTGGTTTCTTGCTGTCGAGTCCTCAACGTTGTCTCACCTCTTTGGTTATTTGATTATTGTGTTCACGGAGATGTTGCACTGATGAGTTTGGATGCCTTCATGCGGACTGAACAAATTATTTGTGTAAATCGCGACGGAAGTAAGGGCGAGGATTGTGGCCACGTAAAATCGATTTAAGCCCCCCCCCCCCCCCCCCCCAGTGGGGATCTTCCACTGACCGTTCCAAGGCGGCTCTTCTGTGGCGATTTATTTATGTTGTTGTTTGTTACTTACTGTGTGTATCACTTGCGTCTTTTAATTTTGGATGGCCATATGGCCATTTTGTGGGAAAGTAACTGTCCTTATGGCCTTCCTATGTTTAGGTTTCAATTATGGTCTGGTCGCTTAATGTTTGTATTTCTTTCCCTTTGGTGTCTTTTATGGGTGGAGTTAGTTAATTGTATCAATTCCTGATCTTTGTTTTATTTCTACTTTTCATGTTGTCGTTTTCCATTGATAACCAATCTGAAATTATTGAAGCTTTTAGCTCCACTTCTAGATATTTAGATGATTTTTTAAATATTGATAATAACTATTTCGATGGTTTGATCAGTCAGATTTACCCCCCAAGAACTTCAGTTAAATAAAGCAAATTCTTCTGATACCGAGGCCCCGTTTTTGGATTTACATCTATCTATTGTAGATGGGTTTGTTTCGTGCAAAATTAATGATAAACGCGATGACTTTGATTTTGAGATTGTAAATTTTCCTTTTTGGATGGTGATGTTCCTAGTGCGCCATCATATGGCGTTTATATTTCGCAATTAATTCGATTTGCCAGAGTGTGTAGTCATGTAACTGACTTCAACACTCGTAATAAATTATTAACGGCTAAACTCCTTAATCAGAGTTATCGGTACCATACACTACGCAAAGCATTTTCAAAATTTTAAAGACGCCATTCTGATTTAATTTCAAAATTCAATATTGGACTTAAATCTCTTCTGCAACAAGGTCTATCGGAACCCGAATTTTATGGTTACTTAGTATATAAATTCAGAAAAATATATAACCGCAATGACTTCAGCACCCAATTTCGTAAAATCGTTCTTCGATAAAAAAGATTGGGTACAACATGGATGTTATACGACAGACTGCATGCATGGTAGTTAACCCAATCACGGTTGGCAACTTTGCTTCCCTCTTTAATTGCATGCCGGTGGGTCAGGCCTCAGAATCTATGACGGCTCCAACGTAAAGGCTTATTGAGAATTAGAGAGATCTAATTCTTGGTAATGTTGGCTGGTGCCTGATGCTCCGTCTCTGGTCGTGCCCATCGGAGTCTAACTGTTGGTTTTCTTTTGCTCCAGCATTTCAGTGGTTTCTATCTGTCGAGTCCTCACCGTTGTCCCACCTCTGTTGTTCTTTGATTTTTTGTGTTCACGGAATTGTTGCACTGATGAGTTATGAGGCCTTCATGCGGACTGAACAAATTATTTGTCTAAATCGCGACGGAAGTAAGGGCGAGGATTGTGGCCACGTAAAATCGATTTAAGCCCCCCCCAGTGGAAATCTTTCCACTGACCGTTCCAAGGCGGTTCTTCTGTGGCGATTTATTTATTTATGTTGTTGTTTGTTACTTACTGTGTGTATCACTTGTGTCTTTTAATTTTGGATGGCCATATGGCCATTTTGTGGGAAAGTGACTGTCCTTATGGCCTTCCTTTGTTTAGGTTTCCATAATGGTCTGGTCGCTTAATGTTTGTATTTCTTTCCCTTTGGTGTCTTTTATGGATGGAGTAAGTTAATTGTATCGATTCCTGATCTTTGTTTTACTTCTACTTTTCAATGGCTCGAACACCTTTGTGACCATGGCTATTTGTTCTCGGCAGCGGTAGTTCTAGCCACTGGGGGTTAAACATATCGCTAGATGAGGCCCTTTAAGGGTGATAAATAATGGTTATTTTTATATTTTCTATAAATTGAATGTATGCTGTATGTACTAATTAGAATACCCTCATGGACGCGATTCTCCCCCAGGTATTAGACTTCCTGCCTTGCCGTGGCCCTGGGGGCTCAATTCCCACTGGGCACATTGCCGCTGTGGTCTCTGTGCCCACTGGGAAGAGCTAAAGGAAGTACCATCCGTTTGCCTTGGGTGGCGTCCTGTAAGCCGGAAGAAGGGATCCTGGAGGTTGACGGTTACCTGCGGTGGCGGTGCCTCAGGTGCCCAACACGCCTCTTTGGCCTGGCTTTTCGGTGTAGACGGGTGGCCGTGCGGTCCGGCACGGTCAAGCGGCTGATTGCGCTAAGCCCTAGAGATACCTCTTTGCTTTCTTATCCACTCTTTTAGTATCTTTCCTGATACCAACCATATGCCCATTTACCTTTTCCCTTTCTCTAGAAGGCGGTGGCCAAACGGACCAATCGTGTAGGCATTTTGTTTATACGAGTATATCTCACGTGTATCTCTAACACCAGCGAGTTGGATAAACACTCAATTATTGTGTTCCATTGTAGGGCTCCAAGGAAGGCGGAGTGCACTTGGGACGAAACTCTAATATATTCCTCATGAGGAATGGAAAAACAAATAACCGCAACGCACCTAAACGTAAAATGACAAGGATTAATCCGAATCGGATGAACCCAGACAGCAGTCCAGTCAGCAGTCAAGTCAGCAGTCTAGTCAGCAATTTGCAGCACCAAAACTAAACAATTTTCCACGCTTCTTGGTCATCATATCTCTAGATTCACGAACTTTTTCAAACCTGTCTCTGTTCGTAATTGAGAAGAGTATTCAGTCCATAGCTGGGCATCCAAAGAGTAATAAAAAACTTAGATCCGGTGATCTCCTCTTGGAAGACGAGAAAGAACAGCATGTTACAAACCTGCTTAGCACCAAAATGTTATTTGAACTCAATGTCAAGATCTCTTTACACAACACACTTAATTCATCTAAGGGTGTCGTTCGCAGCCCGGAACTACGTCATTGCAGCGAGCAAGAGATTCTTGACAATCTCAGGGATCAAGGCGTTATTGGTGTTCGTATCATCCAAGTTCGTAGAAATGGTGTGCTTAAATCGACAAGCACTTATGTTTTGACATTTAACTCACCAGTTCTACCGCAGAAAATCAAAGTAGCGTATCTTTCTGTCAACGAAGATCAACCGTGGTTCGGTTAACTACCATGCATGTATTCTGTCATATAACATTTATGTTGTACCCAATCTTTTTATATTGATTATAGTGATTTTACGGAATTGGGTGCAGAAGTCATTGCAAGTACAGTGGGGCCAGCGATTTTGCTTCCAATTTTATCGTTCGCGTTACTCTCCATTCCTGTTCGCGGTGCGGCTTCGATCCGCGGCATTCCCGTTCCCGTACCATTCCGCTCCATTCCACGCTTACACCATTCCAAATGGAACGGGGAACGCTTCAGGACCGCTAGACTGCTTCCCCGCATTCTTGTCCTTAGCCAAAAACTCGTTTCGTCAAATAAAAATCGATTCCCATTAAGGAAAATTTGAAGAAATATAAAAAAAGGAAATAATAATAATAATAATAAAAAAGAACTAAAACAAGAACGTCCCCGGCGATAGTGTATAGGTCATTTTGGAGACGTTGTGTTTCTTGCTAGCGGGAGTGTAACAGAGTAAATTTTTAGGCTCAAATAGCAACTAAATTTAGTCTTATAAACAATGCCTGAGCTAAATAAATGATATTAGCGACAAATAAATGTGTGTGGATCAATGCGAGATAAATGATAAAAAAGTCAACCGAAAATCAAGGTAGTATAACGTTTCGTTCGAAAATCTCGATCCTTCTTTAGATATAACTGTTCCCCACGTGAGGACCGCTATTTGGAATCGACCGCTTTGGACCGCTTATATCGTTCCATTCCGGGGCGATCCCATTCAGGTTCCGAGCACTCTATTCCAGTTCCAGGACCATTCAGATCCAGTTCCGGGGGCATCCCCCATGACAACAAGAACGATGCCCTAACTGTATAAATTTGTCTGAATTTATATACTAAGTCACCATAAAATCCTGGTTCCGATAGACCTTGTTGCAGAAGAGATTTAAGTCTAACATTGAAATTTTAAATTAAATCGGAACGTCTCTAAAATTTACAAAAAGTTTTGCGTAGTTTATGATAACGATAAAGTAAAAGTAAAACAAAGATCAGGAATTGATACAATTAACTTACTCCACCCATAAAAGACACCAAAGGGAAAGAAATACAAACATTAAGCGACCAGACCATGATGGAAACCTAAACAAAGGAAGGCCATAAGGACAGTTACTTTCCCACAAAATGGCCATATGGCCATCCAAAACCAAAAGACACAAGTGATACACACAGTAAGTAACAAACAACAACATAAATTAATCGCCACAGAAGAGACGCCTTGGAACGGTCAGTGGAAGATTTCCACTGGGGGGCTTAAATCGATTTTACGTGGCCACAATCCTCGCCCTTACTTCCGTCGCGATTTAGACAAATAATTTGTTCAGTCCGCATGAAGGCCTCCTAACTCATCAGTGCAACATCTCCGTGAACACAAAAATCAAAGAACCACAGAGGTGAGACAACGGTGAGGACTCGACAGCAAGAAACCACTGAAATGCTGGAGCAAAAGAAAACCCATAGATAAGCCTAGTTTCGAAACTTAAAATCGGAAAGGAAATTATTACGAGTCATTCATATATTTTGAGAAATAGTCAGGAATTTTTAATTCTGATGGACTATAACCTTCAGTAAATTTCTTAAATTTTACTTCATTCGTCTTGTCCAGGCACCCACTTGATGAAATTATCTTCAGAAGTCAGATGAACAGTATGATCTCCATACTTTCAAAGCAATAATTATGGCTAGCATTTCCAAGATACTAATGTGATATTGGTGTGCTAATATCCTGTTGGGAAATTGGGAGTGAACAGCACGAAAACACGCCTATATAATTTTGACCCCCTTAAACCCCACTTTTATATAGTAAATAAAAATAAAAAATGTGTTCCATTAAGAGCAATGAAAACGTTCATAAGAACGAAGATGGGTCATACTACGTAGTTTCGGCTAATAAAGCCTCATCAGTGACCCTGTAATGATCCGGCAAAGAAACTGGGGTTTCTGGGGGTATACCTTATTTTTCTTATTTCTGCGATGAGGCGGTTCTAACGGGTACCCACAATCTATATTTTGAGCAGAAATAAGAAAAATATCACAATTTTTCTACATAAAATTTTCATTTTTTCGGTGATAAAGGTGGCAATATATTTGCATACTATTATTATTAGGCGCGTTTGCGTAATGAGCAGAAACCGTTCCAGAAGCCTCCACATCCAGTTAAACAAAATAGAAGTGAAGGATCGTAACAAAATTCGGAATATAATGTTTAGTTTTTGAAAAACTTTATATGGCTCTCCGGCCCAGAGATACATGTACACTCCATACTTTTCAGTTCTACAGCGTATTCATCGCTTCCAAAGTATAACCCCTTTGCAGAACACATTTACCGTCACTACACCTGGTGTTAAGCAAATGTGAGGCGGCCGTAGAAATTCTCCGTAAACTTCGTCATGGTGAGGTTTGTATTTTCTTGTCATATGGGATCATTGATTCCATTGTGGAGTTTTCAAATTATTTGAAAGTCACTGATGAGGCTTAATTTGCCGAAACAAGCTAGTCTGGCCCAGTAATAGTTGTATACTCTTCTTTGAGTTCTGGGGTGTATTCGTTGCTTCCAAAGGATAACTCTTTTATAGAACATATGAAAAGCCTTAAAACAAATATTCTACTTAGCTTAACGCAAGCAGCAATGAAATTCAGCTTGTCATACAAAAAATGAATCTGTTTTTAAGAAGCAGTATCATTATGTAACTCTTACTGAATGCGTTTTCTGATTTCTTGTAATCGTTCTGGAGTAATTTCTATAGTCACCGTTTAGGTGTTAATTAAGACTCCTTAAAGGACATACTTTCTGATGGAGGGGATGCTTTCTGAGCAGTCTCTTCAAAACCACTTTTCAGTTATACTGACCTAAACAGTCATCAAGAAAACACGACTATATAATTAAACACGCCTATATAATTTTGACCCCCTTGAAACCCACTTTTATATATATAGTAAAACTGGGGTTTCCGGGGGTATACCTTATTTTTCTTATTTCTGCTCTAAAATATAGTTTGTGGCTACTCGTTAGAACCGCCTCGATGAGGCGGTCCATACAAAACAAAACAAATTACAATTATCAGTTCTTTTGGATTAATACTGATTTGTCTGTTATCCCTCTTAAAACATCTTTTAAGAGCAAATAGCCCATTCATTTGGACTTTATCAATTCCACATAATTATCCACTTTTGGGAAAGTAATACGAGTTCCAAGGCGCTTCCTTTGTCGTGCTGTATAATGTGTTTTAGTTTGTCTTTGCATGTATGGAAAATAGAATTGAAGGCAATGATCAGGAATCGACACAATTAACCCATAGCTCCCATCAGAGACACCAAAGGGAAAGAAACACATACATTAAACAACAGACCCCAATGGAAACATCAACAGCGGAAAACCAAAAGCACAGTTACTTTCCCACAAAGTGGTCAATAGGCTATCCAAAACAAAAATAATGTAAGCAATACAAAAACTCAAAGACAAACCATAACTAAATGAACCGTGACAGAAGAACCGCCACAGGCCCCATAAATCATCAGTGCAACATCTCCGTGGACAAAAAAAAAAAAATCAAACAAATACAGAGATGAAACAACGGCGAGGATTCGACAGCAAGAATCCACTGAAATGCTGGAGCAAAAGAAAACCAATAGATAGGCTCCGATGGGCCAGACTAGAGACAGAATATCAGGCACCAACCAACATTACATAGAATTAGATTCTCTCTAATTCTGAGTAAGCCTTTACGCTGGAACCGTCATAAAATTTGAGGCCTGGCCCATTGGCGTGCAATTAAAGAGGGAAGCAAAGTTGTCAACCGTAATTGGTTTAAGTACCATACATGCAGTCTGTTGTATTATATACTCAGTCAAAAAAGTTCCTATACCTAAAATTGCTTCTATAACCATAGCTACTACAAAAGAAAAATACACAAAATTTGTTTTGTTTTGGTTAGAGGACTCATTTTATCATGCAAATGCCCAAACTGTTTTTGTTTGTGTAAACTCGCCAGCCCGGGCTATTGTTTTAAACACCCAAGGGGTCACTGTGACAATTTCGCAGAATAAATCATTACAAAAGCCAAGATTTAATACCATAAAAATTACACTTAGCACAAGATTTCTAAAATTTGATACATGTAGCCTTTTATTAGATACCACGTGTGTCTATTCGCAAAAGATTTGGAACTTCAGTCCCATTTGCTAAGAGAAACAGACGATCACGTATAGGCCTCCGATTCTTTGAAGGTATGTGCAAAATGCTGCTTTCAATTGAAACTCCATAGGAAATTGCAATTGGTAGTGCTACATGCTACATGAATTTTCGGCATTATTTTCCATCATGGTTAACAGCAGTGGTGGAAACAAAGCGCTTTTTAAAGAAATTACAAAAATTGAAAAACAGGTATAGAAATAACAACAGTTTGAAAATTGTTTTATTTTTAATTGAAAGGGAGATAATTTGAGAATTTCACAAATTAAAGCCTTGATAGTAGTGAAAGGTCATAAGATTTTGTAAAGGTAAAGTGAGTTTCGATGTTAAATGGACATGGTGTTTCATCTCAAACGCAAAATGATCATCTGCGCATGCGCAATGCTAATTTTTTAGCAAAACCTTTCTAGGCACATATTGCAACACAACTCTTGAGCAGAAGAGTATGAGCAAATGCAAATTTATGCATTATGTAGCTAAATGTCCGATTTGCAGTTTTAGCTGAATGGCTGCTGGATAGCTATTGGAATCTACCCGGAAGTTGGTATAGTTACTTTTTTGACTGAGTATATTTATGTTGTACCCAATCCTTTTATATCGAACACTGATTTTACGTAATTGGGTGCTGAAGTCATTGCAGTTATATATTTTTCTGAATTTATATACTAAGTCACCATAAACTTCGGGTTCCTTTAGACCTTGTTGAGCTAGTCTGTCAACTCTATTTTTACAAATTAGGACACTGTCCCAGAACGCCGTGCTCGTCTGTCAACTCTATTTTTACAAATTGGGACACTGGCCCAGAACAGACAACGCGTTCTGTGGCGTTTGATCAGGACACAGACCTGTGTTAAACGACGCGGATCAGGTCTTGAGTTTAACCCATACTGTTTTGGGACATTGGTAAAGAGTTCAGACCCAGATCAGACGCCGCAAAACGCGGCGTTTGATCTTGATGTACTCTGTTTGTCAAAAGGACATGCATTTTTTTTTGCAAAATAGTACATCTAACAAGGCAAACCTGGCACACCTCCAATTGGAAATGGACCTTTCCAAACTCATTGGGTGGTAGATTCCATTGTTTTATATGAGTTAAGCATCTGTCCCGGAAGAGGCTCGAATCCGAGCGCTCTAATCTGACAGTCCATCACGTGAACAAATCCGTGAAATGAACACCCCATTAAACCCAACTTTATATAGAGAAAACTGGGGTCTACGGGGATAGACATTATTTTCCTTATTTCTGCTCAAAGACATAGGTTGTGGGTACTCGTTAGAACCGCCTCAATGAGGCGGTTCTAACGAGCACCCACAATCTATGTTTGCAGTATAGATAAGAAAAATATAGCGGATTTTCTTCAGAAAAGTAGCCATTTTGGAGATGTGAAAAATGCACTATTTCGCACGGGTGTGTTATCGTAATGCGAGGACGCATCAGGTTAACAACACCATGAAATGACCACCCCTGTACACCCCACTTTATAGAGAGAAAGTGGGGTTTACAGAGGAATTAATTATTTGCCTTATTTGTGGTCAAACATATAGATTGTGGGGACTGGTTAGAGGCGGTTCTAACAAATACCCAAAATCTATACTTGGACAAGAAAAATTTTGATCATTTTCATCTGATAAATGCTAGTTTCAGAGATGAGAAAAAATGTATGATTCTCTTAATGATTGTGGAGCTTTAAGTTTATTCATATTTCATTGCTTAAAATGAAGTAAAGTGGTCGGGGCACAAGTTCTCACAACATTAGTTACGGCTCTTTCTACAAACATTATAACTCATATGACAGTGGCATTTAACACTTCTCTTGCTGAATATTCAGTTTAGCCACACCCATTTCTGACTTTGAACCAATCAAATTACTTGATGTAATTTTTTCCTACAAATTCATAAACTGAATGTCAAGCAGTATAGACGTGAACAGCAGGATAAGAGTTAACCTAGAAATTCAAAATTTTCTCAAGACGAACGATATACTAAATGGGCCTTTAAGGCACACTCATACACGACCTGTCATTTAAAACTTGATGACTCGTCCTGTCAACTCTATTTTTACGTCAATAATATTCTATACAAACCTGTATAATGCACAGGGAAAACCATTTAAACAAATATGGCGGGCTGGGGCTATATCATTGTTGATGTTAAAACGAGAAAAATAATCGGTATTGCCGCCTTAGTGACGTTGTTGATTTTCGTTCTGGCAATAATTATTGGATATTTCTCAGGGAAGGGGTCCGGTGCTGACGAAGAGGCGGGCTATAAAACCCTGAGTGATGCGCTAGCGGGATCGTGTCCTTTGGATGACTTCGCTGGAGTGGGAAAGAAATACGTTTCAAGGTATGTAAGTCAGTTCGATTTGTAGGTTCAATCCACAAAATGTCACGTGGGGCTGGCCAGTTTACCGACACGTGACACAAGTGGAGCGTGGGCACTTGACAGAGGTTCGGGTAGCGGTGTTAATATTTCGGTGACCGTGCATGCTCCAATGACATCATTTGCGGAATTAAGACTATAACCTGCACTGTCGTTCAGATCGGAGCGTTAACTGCCCCCGCCCCCTTCCCCGCCCCTGTGACCGTTAAAGATTCGTAACTTCATGGTTATCTGGTTCTTGGAGTGCAATAGGATAACACAACCGTGTGTCATAGTGCATTTTCCACATCTCTAAAGTGGCCATTTTTCTGATGAGAATCCGTTATATTTTTTTTATAAATACTGCAAACACAGGCCATGATGTTGGTGCTCGTTAGAACCGCCTCATTGAGGCGGTTCTAACGAGTACCCACAACCTATGTCTTGGAGCAAGAATAAGAAAAATAATGTATACCCCCGTAAACCCCAGTTTTCCCTATATAAAGTGGAGTATAGTGGGGAGGGGGGGGGGGTCTTCATTTCACCGATTTGTTCACGTGATGATATGTAATGGTACACCTGCAAGTAATGGTGAAACGTGACCGATCGCAGTAAAAGAAGAAAGAAAGAAGGAAAAATAAATAAAGAAAAAGAAAGACGGGAAGAAAGAAAAAAAAATAAATGGCTTTGGATAGGTCGATTACCAATTTCTTTGTGTCATTGTCGTTGGTTTTGCATAGAATCAAGTATCGTACAATATTTCAAACTTGCCTGATCAGGGGCAACACTCCTCTTTGTTGATGTACTGTTTGTGGGTGCCTTGGGCAGAGCGCTTTTTGTTTTACGTTCCTTTGTGTGCAGTTTCCGTCAGGGCGGTATACAATGAAAATAACAATATGTGTATCAAATTGCAAAGCACAAGGGCACAGTCAAGCCAGTGTATGATGGATGGAATGACAAATTCAGGATCTTTCATGAGTGCTCATGTATTATTGAATTTCTTAAACGAGTTGAGAAAAAAGAGATAAAATGCGAGGCTTAGCCGAGCATTTTATCTCTTTTCCCCAACGAGTTAAATAATTTCAATAATGCATGAGCACGTATTATTGAATTTATTAAACGAGTTGAGAAAAAGAGATAAAATGCGAGGCTGTGCCGAGCATTTTATCTCCTTTCTACAACTAGTTAAATAAATTCAATAATACATGAGCACGTATTATTGAATTTATTAAACGAGTTGAGAAAAAGAGATAAAATGCGATGCTTTACCGAGCATTTTATCTCTTTTCCCCAACGAGTTAAATAAATGAAATAATACATGAGCACGTATTATTGAATTTATTAAACGAGTTGAGAAAAAGAGATAAAATGCGAGGCTTTGCCGAGCATTTTATCTCTTTTCCCCAACGAGTTTAATAAATTCAATAATACATGAGCATGAATGCAAGATTCTTTTATCATATGACATTTAAAACGCATTTTATTCACGATTGTTTACAAAAATGTCAATATTCTGCCGTTAGTAAACGCGACGCCATTAAGGACGTCGTACATGTAACGTTACGGGACATAT
The DNA here is from genome assembly GCA_963580285.1 of Lucinisca nassula. NCBI lineage: Eukaryota > Metazoa > Mollusca > Bivalvia > Lucinida > Lucinidae > Lucinisca > Lucinisca nassula. The sequence goes on along the minus strand of CAUZLF010000731.1, from coordinate 176,807 downwards.
CTAGCTAATTTGCATATTTAATCCACTAGTGGATTATCGAAAATATTACATGACGTTATTACACTCTCAGACGCGAAGTCATATGATAAATGACGTTATTACACTCTAAGACGCGACGTCATATGAAAAACGTTTTTATAATATGTGTGAATTTATATATATGAAAGTGAATGACTCTATACCATATGTGTTGTTTTCTTGTATTATTTGCAGTTATTTGTATAAATCATCAGATGGGGTTTGCATGCACGATAATGAAAACTGTGAAGATTATGGATTACCCCGGACATACATAGCCTATCACCTTGGTGACAAAAAGATCAATATTGATGGGAAACTGGATGACGAGGCGTGGGCCGAGGTTCCTTGGACAGAGGACTTTGTTGGTGGGTAAAGTGGGGTATACTTTTGAAGGCAATAATTTGCTCCTACAGGATATACTCTTACCTGATGGGCAAATTCTTACCTCTAATATATATCGATGTGAGTTAAAATCAAATTATTTTCTTTAAGAGAGGAACCCACATGTGTCTGCTTTATCATCAAGTTAACAAGTCCGTGAAATGAAGACCCCCTGTAAACCCCAGTTTATATAGAGAAAACTGGGATCTACTGGGGTATGCTTTATTTCTTATTTCTGCTCCAAGACAAAGGTTGTGGGTACTCGTTAGATCCGCCTAACGGGCACCCACAACCTATGTTTGCAGCAAGAAATAAGAAAATTAGAAAAATATCTCAGATTTTCATCAGACAAGTAGCCATTTTGGAAATGTGAAAAAATGCACTATGTCGCACTGGTCTGTCATCGTAATGTTTTGACTCAAGTATATATCAAATTATGAGTATTCGTCTTGAAGAATACAGCCCTGTGTCAACCCTCCCATCACTGGGTCTCTAATAAAGACTCTTCCAACTTAAATTCAAAAACATCAATTTCCGCAAATATAGAGGGTTTAACCAAAATCATCAACAGAATGCAAGTGTTGACCCCAATGAGAGGGCTCATTTGAAGGCTCATTAAGGAAACGCGCCTATACCAATACATTATGACCTTTATCGCCGAAAAAATGAAAATTTTCAGATGAAAAATTTCAATATTCTTCTTTATTTCTATGTTTTGAGCAGAAATTAGAAAAATAATGTATACCCCTGTAAACCCCAGTTTTACTATATAGAGGTGGGGTTTAAGGGGATCAAAATTATATAGGCGTGTTCTGAGCCGTCGCATGTGAATTTCAAGTACACTATTTGCGTAAGTTTCTGGGTTGTAGACCCACCATCATGTTCTCAGGAGCCGCGTTTAGGGAAAACTGGGATTTACAGGGGTTTACATTGTTGTTTTTCAGCGTCAGACGTAGGTTGTGCGTACTCGTTAGAACAGCCTCATTGAGATAGTGCCTTACAGTTGGGAACGACCTGCTCTCTCTCTCTCTCTCTCTCTCTCTCTCTCTCTCTCTCTCTCTCTCTCTCTCTTAAATTCCTTTACAGCCGGCCTCGGTAGCTCAGTCGCATGCGCGTCTGACTGGTGATCAGGAGGACGCGGGTTCGATGCCTGCCGGAGTGGGCAGCATTCTTTTATGGAAATTGATCATGAAATCTTCTCTCCCTTCCGCAGATTCAACAAGGGCAGTTGTCAGCTTCTGGTGAAAGAATGTGCACTGTACTGGTTAACCGAAAAGTGTGGATAGGTAAACTGACCAGCTCAAACTGACCTAAATAGTGTTAATTGGGCCGTTAAACTCCAATTTTCCTTTACTAGTCTAAGAAATCAGTATTGTTTTTCATTCCATGTGTTAACTACATTATTAATTGACTACCCTGTATTGTTCTGAGGTCATCCGTAATAACACTGAGGTCAAACATCAATAATCATGTTTTTAATGGTGTCAATTAATATAATTGTCATTAATGAAGTAATTCCATATCGGCCCAATCACAGGTCATAGGTCTGCTGTACTGACCAATACAGCAGACCTCGGACCTATAAATGGGCCATACGAAATGACTTGATTAATAACATTATAATATGAACATAGGCAATGCCTATAGGCGAGCTCGCAATTCATTGAGCTCTGAAGAAACAAATTTGCAGTCACAGTACAACAGGGTAATATATAAAGTAGAAGTAAAACAAAGATCAGGAATTGATACAATTAACTTACTCCATCCATAAAAGACACCAAAGGGAAAGAAATACAAACATTAAGCGACTAGACCATAATGGAAACCTAAACAAAGGAAGGCCATATGGACAGTTACTTTCCCACAAAATGGCCATATGGCCATCCAAAATTAAAAGACACAAGTGATACACACAGCAAGTAACAAACAACAACATAAATAAATCGCCACAGAAGAGCCGCCTTGGAACGGTCAGTGGAAGATTTCCACTGGGGGGCTTAAATCGATTTTACGTGGCCACAATCCTCGCCCTTACTTCCGTCGCGATTTAGACAAATAATTTGTTCAGTCCGCATGAAGGCCTCCTAACTCATCAGTGCAACATCTCCGTGAACACAGAAATCAAAGAACCACAGAGGTGAGACAACGGTGAGGACTCGACAGCAAGAAACTAAAGCTATCTACAGCTGCTGTACACAAACATGCATGCATATGAGGAGGATCCTTACAGAGGAGGATCCTCACAGAGATGATTTTCTAGTAAGTACACACAACATGTATTCTCAAGATAAAAAATACCCTAGAACCTCCGACTGAGCTTGAAGAAAGAGATTGGGCTGCATGATCTTCCATGCATGACTGAAACCCAACACACATGAGTAATAGTAAACCTCTTTGAGATAGTAAAGTAGAAGTAAAACAAAGATCAGGAATCGATACAATTAACTTACTCCCTCCACCAAAGACACCACAGGGAAAGAAAGTAAGTCTGCCCAGGAAACATGGGCGAATCAGTAAGTCCAGGCACTTTATTGGTTGCATTGGGCAGCAAGGCTTGAGACGTCAATATCATCTCAATGTTGGGTAAAAGTCCCACAAAATTGGAAAGCAGTGTCTGTAAAATGACTAAAATGTATACAGTTTTGATAGGGACGTTAAACCTCAAATCAAACAAACAAAAATGTCATTCCATTGGCTTCTCTGCTAGGATGGGATACAAAATCTCAACAATTACTATGTACTTTCTGTCTATTTAATGAGCATTAAATTTCAAATCATGCATTTGAGCTCATTGTTTATTTTTTTTCAAGAAATATGCCAATGAATATATATAGAGATTAATGCATCCTTAGTTTGAAATACGGGAAATATTTCCCGAGAAACTTCCAAATCAAGCAAACAAACGACTACAACTGCACGAGTTTGTTTAGAAGATTCCCAAAATATTTCCCGTATTTAAAACTATAGATGTATTAATGTTTATATTACATTTATTAAATCGACCTTTTTTGGTCTTGCTAATGTCTAAAATTGACGTAATTTGCGCTGTGACATAGTTTGTCCCGCTTTCGGCGCGTTAAAGTGCATAACGTTCAAAAAGAAATTTATCCCAGCCTTAAAGGAATATTTTCCCTGCAGGGAAATATAATTTTTATTTCCCCCCAAAATTACTTTAAACAATAGCAGCGAAAATGTAATTTATAGAGGACCTAACATTACATATGAAATTTATGAAACTAGCCTTTGCAAGTTTCATAAATTTCATATGTTTGTTTATCAAATGACATTTTAAATGTGATTTTATTGCCTTTAAAGATGCCAATTACTCGACACAAAATGAGTGGTTGACACAGATATCGTTATGACGTTACATGCTCCTGCCAAAGAGTTATTACATGTGTGGTCATATGATAATTATTTCATGACGTTACCCACTGCATGTCAACGATGTCATGTGGTGAATGGGGGATCTTACATGAGTGATCATTTCATACGAAATTTATGAAACAAGCCTTTGGCAATTTCATAAGTTTCATATAAAATTGTCACAAGTGTAAGATTCTATTTATCACATGGCCATTTTTGAAACAAGCCTTTGGCGAGTTTCATAAATTTCATATCGAATGACCACAAAAGTAAGATTCTCTGTACCACATGGCCATTTTTGAATAGGATTTTTATCGCCTTTAAAGGTGACAATTACTCAATTACATGGCATTATCCACTGCATGTCAACAACATCATGTGATAAATACAAAAGTTAATGCAAGAATTTAAATGAAAAAAAAAAGAAAAGACATTTATGAAACATTCTAAATGCACTTCAGTATGTTACATGACATATGATTGCTGGCATTGGTAGCTGAGTGAGATTTGTTCTTGAATGGTGATCAGGAGAATGTGGGTTCAATACCTGCCAGAGTTGGCACCAATCTTTTGGGACAAGTGATCATGAAATATTTTTCTTGGTCATTCTCTCCCATACCGCTGATTCAAGAAGAGCAGTTTCCAATTTGTGGCGAAAGAATGTGCACAGGTTAATCGCTTAGGTTTAAGCCTGCCCAGGAAAGGTGTGAACTAGTAAAGTGACTGGTTAAAATATTCAAAAATACTGTTAACACAGCAGTAAAATTCAAATACAAATAAACAATGTACACTTTGATTGGATAGTGACTCAGATTTACGTCTCCCCATAGTACAGTTTATATTTTACTGTTGGTCCTTTGAGATCAGCGTGATTATTCTGAGAAATCAGAAATAAATTATAGGTTTAGACTCATATTCTAGACAGGTTTTCAATTATTTGGACCCCATTTTGATTTTTGCAGTCTTTGAATCGACTGCATATTCGAAATTCGCAAAATTGCAGTATGTTTCCTCTGGCTTTCTTTGCCGGATCATTACAGGGTCACTGATGAGGCTTTATTAGCCGAAACTACGTAGTATGACCCATCTTCATTCTTATGATTTTTTTCATTGCTCTTAAAGGAACTCATTTTTGATTTTTATTTACAACTTTTTTTTTTTTTGGTATTGGAGTATTAACGGCCCAGTCATCACTATTTACGTCATTTTTGAGCCGGTCAGTTTACCTATCCACACTTTGCCTGGGGAAACTTATCTGTAAGCGGTTAACCTGTACAGGGCACATTCTTTTGCCCGAAACTGATAACTTCCAATCTTGCATCAGCAGAAGGGAGAGAATCGCCATAGCAAAAGATTGCATGATCACTCTCCACCAAAGAATGCTGCCGAACCTGACAGGTATCAAACCCGCTTCCTAAACACCAGTCAGACATGTATCCGACTTTCAAAAGTTGCAAGACTATAACCTTTAATAATGATGTCAAAATATCATGAATGAAACCGGTATTGATTGGATAACATTTAGCTTCCTGCATCTCACGGTTGTGCAGCACTGAGCAAAACAGTGAAGAATTTGAACCAAACAATTGAATAAGTGCATTGGAATGAGAATAGCTATCATTTGGGAAGTTAAATTTTTGGTTTTACAGTTGCAAATTATCTTTTACTGCTGTCCTACAACGCAGCTGTGAAACAAACTTTCACACTGTAAACCCTCTGATTTACCTCCAGAATGAGGATTTTTGATTCCCTTACTTTGCAACCTAGATGTGTGACCTTTATCATATGACATCACATGTAAAAATATAATAACCCACATGTTTTAAGTTTATTTATCTACAAGTGGATTAAATACGCAGTTATTTAGATACAACCTTCAACGTTATGCTTAGGATGTCCTAAATAATATTATGTGTATGAATAGTGCCATATGACTTTTTAAAAAAAAGAAATAGTTAATAAATCTGTTTTAAATGTCATATGATAAATAGAATCTTGCATTCATTATCCAGTATCGTGGAAATGTTACAACTCATTTAGGAAAAAGACATAAAATGCTTGGTGAAGCCTAACATTTTATCCCTTTTTCTAAACTTCATCAATACTTTCTTTAAGATATGAATATGCATACAAAAATCCTCTACATTAGTGTTGTAGATTGGGTTATAGTGAAAAAGTACTGAACAATGATTAAACTTCTGTTTAAGTGGATAAATCATCAGCTTTTACATGGATGATAATTGATTCTATTCAGTGTATGTAAGATAGCGTTTTATTTCACCAAATGAACACCAAAAGAAGTATTTTCACAAGTGGCTGAGGCAGAAGTGAACATACCACTTTTGGTGTTCCATTATGAAAACACACCTATACAAAATGAATGTTTTGAAAATTTTACCACCCCAAAAATTAAACAACCTGATATTCTTCTTGTTTCTACTGAAAACATAGATTGCGGTGACTTGATAGAGCCATTTCAATGAGGCTATTTTATCGAGTACCCACAATCTTTTTTAGGCAGAAATAAGAAAAAAAGTCTAAACCCCCATAATCTTCAATTTAACTATTATAAAGTGGAGTTGAACGGCGAGAGAACTATTTGTGATGATAAGTAAAATAAAAGTTGACTTTACACAGAAAGAAATCAACATTTTTGTTTCCTCTGCTCCTCTTGTCCCAAATCAAGCATGTGCTAGTGACTCATGAGTAGAACTAATTAATCAACTTTAAATTACTGGCCTATTATTCAAATAACAAAGTTGTTTTGAAAATGTAGCCTTCATTTGCTTTATAATTGTTTTACATATTCTTGATGCCACTGTGGTTTCAAATTAAATATGTACAGATATACAGCCTTCTTTTGGTTTATAACTGTATATACAGAATACCAGGTTTGTGTCATTTGATATCAAGTTTATCAGGCAAGGCTTTGAGAACGTTTGTAGAATCGCGAGGCTTGCCTACATGCGCTCTCGAAGCCCAGCCTGATAAACTAGATATCAAATAACACGAATCTGGTATTCTATTCATTAGTTAAACGCATTGTACACTCTTTAAATATGCAATTATAAAACAGATTTTGATTGTCGACACTGCTTCCCAACAATGCAGCGCGTTACAATGGATCCATAGATTTAGTATCATCTGACCCTAATATTTCCTATGATATTTGTTTTTTCTTTTTCATAAGTTTTCGATTTTTAAAGCTAAGATAACACATTTTTTTGCGATTTTTTCTAGTAGTGGGGCGCAACGTCACGTTGATGACGTCACGTTGACCTGATAAACATCACTTGTCCTGAGATAGCATATCTTTATCAGGTCAATGTGCTAAAATGTATTTAATATGGGAGGTAACTGATAATATATTTATTGATGCTGCTGTTTTCCTGAATTAATTATGTAAAAATATCCAGCCTTTTTTTTGGTTGATAATTGTATCAAATATTCTTGATGCTCCTGTGGTCCCGAATTAAATATGTACAGATATTCAGCCATCTTTAGGTTTGTAATTCTTGATGTTCCTGTTGTCCCGAATTAAATATGTACAGATATTCAGCCTTCTTTTGGTTTGTAATTCTTGGTGCTCCTGTTGTTCCAAATTAAATATGTACAGATATTCAGCCTTCTCTTGATTTGTAATTCTTGATGCTCCTGTTGTCCCGAATTAAATATGTACAGATATTCAGCCTTCTTTTGGTTTGTGATGTTGTCCCGAATTAAATACGTACAGATATTCAGCCTTCTTTTGGTTTGTAATTCTTGATGCTCCTGTTGTCCCGAATTAAATATGTACAGATATTCAGCCTTCTTTTGCTTTGTAATGTTGTCCCAAATTAAATATGTACAGATATTCAGCCTTCTTTTGGTTTATTACTGTATTATATATGCTTCATGCTCCTGTTGACCCAAATTAATTATGTAGGAATATTCAGCCTTCTTTTGGTTTGTAGTTTTCCTTACATGTTCTTGATGTTCCTGTTGTTCTGAATTGTAGTATGTACCGCAAATGCCTGCATAAGAAGAGAAAACCATAATGAAAACACACACATAAACATACACTATAAATTTTACAACTACGAAAACAGAAGTTCTCAGATGAAAAATTTTGATGTTTTCTTACTTCTGCTCTAAACATAGTGTTGACTCAATAGAACCACTTTGCTGAATCAGTTCTATCGAATATCCACAATCTATGTTTTAGGCAGATGTAAAAAAAAAATGTTTACCCCCATTTCGCCTTAATAAGTGAAATGCAGCGGTTTCATTACGAGGTTGAAGGTGAGTGATATACCCGTCTACCTCACCATTATGCCCCTTTTGTCTTTTTGATGAATTTGTATTTGTACAGATAATACAGAAAATCACCCTGCACTTTATACGGAAAAAGTTAATAACCCCTTGGAAATGAAAGTACACCACAAACTCATTATAATACGGTAAGTTATAACATGGATTTGTATATAACAAGATTTCCTTATGGATACCAAAAATGTATAGATTATATGGGAAAAAAGCTATACATTTTTGTTTGGATATAACATGATTGTTTCACAGTCTCTGCCTTGGACCCCAACAATAGTGTTATAAAGGGGTTGTGGTGTATAATTTTTATTACATGGTGTCATGCACTGAATGACACTGATGTTAAATGATATCAATTTCAGTTGTTCTGAGAACCTGTCAATTTTATCGAAAATATGTAGGAAACATCACAAAAACACGCTTGTATAATTTTGACCCCTTGAACCCCACTATTATAAAATAAACCTGGGGTTTACAGGGGTTTGCATTTTTTCTCATTTCTACTCAGAAACATAGGTTGTGCATACTTGTGAAAGATGCCTTACCAAGGCATTTCTAGCATGTACATACCCAAAAGCTATATTATGAGCAGAAATAAAAAAACGTATTTTGAGAAATATCTTACAAAAAAAATCTTCTTTTTTTTGTCTTAAAACTTTCAATACATATATTATAATGGAATGCTTTACATATTATTACTCCTAGTATTAAATAGGTTTTTCATCATGTTGATTGTATGTTTTGAAAAGCTTATACTTCAAGTTATTCCAAAAAGCATACATGTATGCATTTTTGTGAGGGTTTGAATACTGTATGTACCAAAAACATAGACAAGCAGTAGAGACACTGATCAAATCTAGCAGTCGGGTCACAGTGTTAATTTTAATTGTTGGTTTGTTTGTTTGTTTAATTTGCGGTTTAACGTCCCCGTCAACACTATTAAGGTCACTTTGGAGAGGTTGCTTCCAATTTTGTGGGACTTTTACCCGACATTGAGATGAAATGACATCTCAATCCCTGCCGCCCAATACAACCAAAAGGGTTTATATGCATGAACGGGCCGACCCACAGCAGTTTTCCTGGGCAGGCTTAGACCTTCTAAGCAGATTACCAGTACTCATGTGCCGTCGGTATCAACTCTGCGTGGAAGCATCGTGCAGCCCATCTATTTCTCAAAGCCCCGATGGACGGGGGAACTTTAATTGTTGGAATCCAACATGAATAAATTTACCATTTCTGTACCATTTGTAACCTACCATCTCATATAAAGCAGGAGCAAATTTAAAAATGAAGCAGTGTCAGGTTGTGTATTTTTCTAAACTTATTGAGAAAAATTATGGCTTAATACTTAACATTTTGCAAACAGTGCAGGCCCTAATTAGATGCCACAGAGCATGGCATCTGATCTAGACCTGCTCTGATTGCCAATTACCTGTTCTGGGTCTTCTGGTACAGAATGGGTTTAACTTACAACAGAAAGAATATAAGGAAATAGCAACAATAACGTAACATACAAACACTCTTCATTACGGTAATGAACCAAAAATGTGTGCATGCAGGCCTTATTGTCCGCAATGGATACAAAATAAATCTAGTCTAGATCAAGGTTTTTTTTTCTTTCTTGGTTTTGGTTTTACGGCCCTTTTAAGATTAAGATGCGGAAAAGTGAAGCAATGGCCACTCGAGCAAATACCACCATGTTGCAACAAATGAACATTGATGCAGGGGGTAATCCTGCAAATTAGCTGCTGTTCAATGACAGTGAGATCCTGTAGTTCAGTTGGAAGGGGCTTAGGGTCCATATTATTTTCAGCCGAAAACATTTTGACAGACATTTTGTCAGAGTTACATCTAGAGCACATGCCACGCACAATTCTCATTTCAAGCCGACGTTCATGGCATACAGAACATTGGTTAATCTGATAAGACATTTGTTTAAGTTCGAAAGCTCTTATGCAGTCGAGCGTTTTGTCTAAAATCGTGTTCCCTGAAGTAGGAGGAGGTTCAGGGATATCAATGTTTTCCAATGTTTTTTTTTTGGCGTCGAATTTTTTGTTTCAATGTTTTCATTTTTTTACCATGAAGATTTTTATGTTCATCTGCACAGGACAAGTCATATGCAAGACCTAATTTTCTGCAATCTGCTAACAGATTCGCTTCAGTGTCATTGTATGCATTTGTTGTTGTAATGGAAGGAGGTTTAATTTCTTTCTGAATTGTATCATTTGCCTGTGAATGTTGGTCATTTGTATTTACTGTTTTACTATGTGTATTTTGCTTGAATTTTGCAATACTGTAATTTATTCTTCTGTACCTGTTGTGTTTTTCACGAACAGTTTCAAGTTTTTTAGGTGGCTCATACTTGGCACCATATCTGCAGCACACTAACGAAAGTTCATGTTCTCTGCATTTGTTATGTTTAGCAATACTGAGGGATTTTTATTGTTCCTGTTGAGGGAAACAAATGTTTTCTTTTTCTGTGAAGGCGTTTTCATTTGCACAGGATGTTTTAGCTCCAGAATCAGATCAGAGTTATCAAGGCTAATAAGCTGTGATATTTCTTGACCATGAAAGTAATTTTTTATTTCACGGGAAGGACTAGGTTTTGTATTATCTCTTTTTACACAAGAATCTTTTTGTTTTTTTAATCTGTAATGGATTCGACGAAGTCTATTTTTTCGTTCATGCACCGTTTCATGTGTTTTTGGGGGCTCATAGATTACACCAAACTGTCGACAAACAGATAATAGTACATATTCTTGTTCAGGTCTAAGATAATATTTTTTTTTTTGTTTTGGTTTCTAGCAATTTTATGTCTCAAATTATCATGTCGCCTTTCTTTCTCGTCATTTGTTTCATTTAAATGCGGATAACCATATGGAATACCAAATGTATTGCACAGAGACAAAAGGTTTTGCTCTCTGTCAGTAAGGGGAAAACTTGGAGGGCCATTGTGATCATAGGTGTCAGGATTTTCTTTGTTAGTGTCCGTCCTGCGTCTGAATCTTTTTGACTGGGGTGAGTAGAGCAGGTTTTTACCCAGATTTATCCTTTTTGGCCTTAGTTGTGAAACGTTACTTTCTTGTGAAACATGCAGGATTTGATGTGATAGTTCCAATTCCTTTTCTGGCACCGATAGCTTATTGTCAACATTAGAATGCTGTCCCATGTTGTGTATCAACTGAAAATGGTTTTTTTCTAACAACAAGTTGACCGTTTGCACATGTGAGTCTTGATTCCCAAAAATTGTTAATGTGTATTCTTGACCAAACTTCAACCAAACTTTAATTCTGCACTGGAGAGCCAACGCTGCGGCCTCAATTTCTGAGCTACATGCCCAACCATTGAGTTTATCATAGAACCCCAGTATTTATATCTTGTCATTAAAGGACCATGAAACAAAACCACTTTCTCATGCCAGTCTTGCCAATTGTTAAAAATAGTTTGACAAACTATACTTCTGTATTCTCGTGTCATTGAAATATTACCATTAATTGCCACTGACAGGCAATGAAAGAAACAGCTGCCATCGGCAGGTACTTTTGTCAACAAAACACTCACTATTTGCTAATGTAATCGTCTGCAGAGCAGAAGAAATGTTTTCTTGGACTGGTTGGAACGCCATGATGTCAGCCCGGGATACAAGATGTTATTTATTCATAAAACAACATCAACAGAGGGTGTCCTCTGATATGAAAATCACTGAATACACTTTAATGTGAATGAAAGTCCCACCAAATTGGAACCGACATCCCCAAAATGACCTATACAGAGTTTATGGGGCCGCTACACTTCAAATCAATGTAACATAAAAAAATGGGGCTGAATACAAGATGAAACAACAACAATGAATGCACCTAGAGACAGCAACATTTAATAGTGACAGAAGCACATCAAGGACAAAGGCAGTGTTGCTATGAAAGATAAACAACAACAACAAGTTGAAATGGTGATGACATATTGAGCAATACACAAGAGAAGGATATACATATTACAATACATGTATTCAAATTAAAGTGACAAAGAAAATATTGTTATAGGTGTTGAAAAGAAATATTTTGAATGAAGTATGCCGCGATTACTGGCAATGTTGCTGTGGTGAATACTAAACCTGATGTTACGGTGACATATTTCTGTATTTTATTGTGTGGCTAGAGAATATTCTGATTTGTTTCGCTCGGTTCAGGAGTTTTGGCTCGGCTTGACAGTTGTCGCATAAACAGACGACACAGTTTGTTTATATTGACTTTCAAATTTGGAAGTGGTGGACTGGTTTAATAGTAATAATACTTGATTTGAGGTCTACCTGATTGAGTGTATAGCCTGAAACTATTGGTTTCCTGGCCGTGTCACTGAAAATAAAGCATACAGAAGCCTTTCTATTAAGAATAAAGCGCTCCAAATATTAGAAAAAAATGAGAATGTGTGAAATATGAGCTTGTAAAGTGGAGTAAAGCTTACCAATGCAACATACCTGTGAATTTTAAGATTGATTCGAGACGAAGTCCGCCATTTTTTTTACCAAACGCGCAAGCATGGCCAACTATATCTGACATTAGCCCGATGACTTTCAACCGTGACAGTCGCACAGAAAGTCAATATTGGGTTGTCTCCCTTTGTCTGGGGCCTACGATAGATACCTATTCGTGTACCTGTCGTGTAATCAATATTGTGTTTTAATCCGGCCGTGTGTGAAAATGACCCCGGGGGATATTGAACGATAGATACGCCTAGTTAATTTTGATCTGCGTGTTTTGGTACTTTAAGCGAGAAAAATTCTCGTTTTGTCAAACGGTTAAAATTGAGCCTTTTTGTACTTAAAATATTATCGGTTCTCATAAATCCATTTTTTTCTGGAATGTGATATTCCACATTATTTAAAAAAAAAAAAAAAAAAATAGTTAATGGACGTCAGATTGCATTATTTAAAATTTCATTGTTTAGTAAAGCAACATGTTCATAAGTCCATGTAATAAAACCCCCTGTAAACGCCACTTTACATTACAGAAAAGAGAGGTTTAGAGGGGTTACAATGTGTATTATCCGCACCAAGACATTGTTTTTTTCATCATAAAAATAAGGTCCTTTTTTTTTAGATATAAATTAACATTTCGAAGATAAGAAAGAAAACATTGTCACAAGGATATGTTTTCTTAATGGGTTGACAGTTTTGTTTGATTAGAGGTTTAACGTCCCCGTCAACACTGTATAGGCCATTTTGCGGACGCTGCTTCCAATTTTGGGGGACTTTTGCCCGGCACTGAGATGACATCTCAAGCCCTGCCACCCAATGAAACCAGTGGGGTTTATCTGCATGGACGGTCCAACTCGCACCACTTTTCATGGGCAGGCTTAGAGCCCCCATGCAGTTTACTAGTACTCATGTGCTGTGCAGTCAGTTTCAGCTCTGCTTGGAAGCATCATGCAGCCCAATCTATTTCTTCAAGACCCGTTGGGCGGAGGCCGTAATGGGTTGACAGCAAAGGCCATGATCTAAGCTCACGTCTGATCTGAGCATGCACTGTTTCCAGAATAAGTGTCCATGGTTGGGCTTTCCCGTCCAAAATGTACTTAAATCTGCTTGACTATCATTATAATGTTAACAAGTCCATGTCACTGATGAACACCCCTTCTAAATCCAACTTTTTATAGAGAAAACTGTGGTTTGCTGGAACATACATGTAAACTCGACCGGTACCCTCACTCTATAGCTGAATAGCTTTGGCATATTTTATAATAGAATACAGGGTACCAAATACGACACCAAAAATCGTACTTCCGGCACAAAATAAAATCCGTTCAACACTATGCAAAAACAGAATAGAACAGAATAGATTATATTCGCATGTTACCATTGAGCTTGCTCTCGCAGGGCTTCGGCCTGCCGCATGGGGCTTCGCCCCATGCAGAGCGAGCTCGCTAATATAGTTTATAAGCCCCGTCCGGTAACACACGATTACTAAGGTGCTGTTCAGATTCCGCGAGTGAGTGTTTGAGTTTTACGTTCCACCAAAAACTAAGGTCATACGGAGACGGGACCTCGGTTTAAAGACTCATCCGAACGTATGGAGAAGCCTGGGATCGATCCTGCGGCCCCTGGTTTACATGGCGAGTTGCGTAACCACTTCACAACTGAGGGTTCTTTCAGATTGCGCGAAAGCACAGGCCTTTCAGATTGCGCGAAAGCACAGGCCTTTCAGATTGCGCGAAAGCAAAGGTCTTTCAGATTGCGCGAAAGCACAGGCCTTTAAGATTGCGCGAAAGCACAGACCTTACAGATTGCGCGAGATCACAGGCCTTTCAGATTGCGCGAAAGCACAGACCTTACAGATTGCGCGAGATCACAGGCCTTTAAGATTGCGCGAAAGCACAGACCTTTCAGATTGCGCGAAAGCCCAGGCCTTTCAGATTGCGATAACACACCATTACGATAACACACTCGTGCGACATATTGCATTTTTTGAAATTTCCAAAATGGCTTCTTTTCTGATGAAAATGCACGATATCTTTCTTATTTATACAGCAAACATAGGTTGTGGTTACTCGTTAGAGCCGCCTCATCGAGGCGGTTCTAACGAGTAACCACAACCTATATTTTGGAACAGAAATAAGAAAAATGATACATACCCCTAAACCCCAGTTTACTCTATATAAAGTGGGGTTTAGGGGGTGTTCATTTCACGGACTTGTTCACGCTATGTTTGTTGTTCCCCAATTGCAACAACAGATTTTCTCATGACGTGGCTAATGTACTCTGGATAGTTTTAATTCGAGGTTTACAGTCCCCGTCAACACTGTAAAGGTCATTTCGTCAGCCTCGTTAGCGCAGTGGTTAGCGCGTTCGACTTACGATCGAGAGGTTGTGCGTTCGAATCCGGCCACCGGTATCGAGGTGTGTCCATGGGCAAGACACGTAATGACACTGCCCCACTCCACCCAGGTGTAAATGGGTAGCAGTGGTGTAAAAGCCACTGCCTCTCTCTCTCGCGCGCGTGAAAACACCCGGAATGAGTGTTCGAGAGCGATTCATTAAGCTTGAAGCTTTCATCGTAATCGAACAAAAAATAAATTAGTATAAACTAAAGGTCATTTTGGAGACGTTGCTTCCAATTTTGTGGGACATTTACCCGACCTTGGGATGATATGACATCTCAAGCCCTGCCGCCCAATGAATCCAATAGTGTTTATAAGCATGGACGGGCCGACTCGCACCGCTTTGCCTCGGCAAGCTTAGATCCTCTAATCGGTTAACAAGTACTCGTGTGCGGGACGATTTCAGCTCTGCGTGGAAGCATCATGCAGCCCGTCTATTTCTTCAAGCCCCGTTGGGCGGGGGCCGACTCTGGATAGTAGAAATGCAGCATGGTAACAATGATTAATATGCTAATAATAATGAAAATGCATCGGGTACGTGAACAGCATTGTCCATAATATATATTTGAGCATTAGTTGGAGATATCAGTGTTTGAAATAACGAGTCAACTGTTTTACTGCTATAAAATATCACCTTTTATGAATGAGCTATCCAACGTTTAACATGCGTATGGGATACCGATCCGTCAGCAAGAGTGTTCCCAGCAGGCACTCAACGTTGAACTATTGTTGAAACAACGTTGAAAAACGTTGTTTCAGCGTTAGTTCAACGTTGAGTCAACGTTTTGTGCCTAAATGGTTCACAATTTAGAAGACGCTGCACCTTTGTTTACACAAATAACAATAAGGAAGGTGAATTTGGTGTGATTTTCGTTTTTCGTTTTTCGATATTCATTTTCAGGTGAAGTTGGTTTGATTTTCGTTTTTCGTTTTTCGTTTTTCGATATTCATTTTCAGGTGAAGTTGGTTTGATTTTCGTTTTTCATTTTTCGATATTCATTTTCAGGTGAAGTTAGTTTGATTTTCGTTTTTCGATATTCATTTGCAGGGGAATTTGTTTTGATTTTCGTTTTTCGTTTTTCGATATTCGAATTGAGGCCGAATATCGTATTTTGACATTCAAAATCCTAGTTTGACATTCGATTTGGCGAAGAAAATCGTATTTTGACATTCAAAATCCTATTTTGACATTCGATTTGGCGAAGAAAATCGTATTTTGACATTCAAAATCCTAGTTTGACATTCGATTTGGCGCTGAATATCGTATTTTGACATTCAAAATTCTAGTTTGACATTCGATTTGGCGAAGAAAATCGTATTTTGACATTCAAAATCCTAGTTTGACATTCGATTTGGCGCTGAATATCGTATTTTGACATTCAAAATTCTAGTTTGACATTCGATTTGGCGAAGAAAATCGTATTTTGACATTCAAAATCCTAGTTTGACATTCGATTTGGCGCTGAATATCGTATTTTGACATTCAAAATCCTAGTTTGACATTCGATTTGGCGCTGAATATCGTATTTTGACATTCAAAATCCTAGTTTGACATTCGATTTGGCGCTGAATATCGTATTT
The DNA here is from genome assembly GCA_963580285.1 of Lucinisca nassula. Lineage (NCBI taxonomy): Eukaryota > Metazoa > Mollusca > Bivalvia > Lucinida > Lucinidae > Lucinisca > Lucinisca nassula. Next base: position 160,280 of record CAUZLF010000731.1, on the reverse strand, counting down.
TGACATTCAAAATTCTATTTTGACATTCGATTTGGCGCTGAATATCGTATTTTGACATTCAAAATCCTAGTTTGACATTCGATTTGGCGAAGAAAATCGTATTTTGACATTCAAAATCCTAGTTTGACATTCGATTTGGCGAAGAAAATCGTATTTTGACATTCAAAATCCTAGTTTGACATTCGATTTGGCGAAGAAAATCGTATTTTGACATTCAAAATCCTAGTTTGACATTCGATTTGGCGAAGAAAATCGTATTTTGACATTCAAAATCCTAGTTTGACATTCGATTTGGCGAAGAAAATCGTATTTTGACATTCAAAATCCTAGTTTGACATTCGATTTGGCGCTGAATATCGTATTTTGACATTCAAAATCCTAGTTTGACATTCGATTTGGCGAAGAAAATCGTATTTTGACATTCAAAATCCTATTTTGACATTCGATTTGGCGAAGAAAATCGTATTTTGACATTCAAAATCCTATTTTGACATTCGATTTGGCGAAGAAAATCGTATTTTGACATTCAAAATAATAGTTTGACATTCGATTTGGCGAAGAAAATCGTATTTTGACATTCAAAATCCTAGTTTGACATACGATTTGGCGAAGAAAATCGTATTTTGACATTCAAAATCCTAGTTTGACATTCGATTTGGCGCTGAATATCGTATTTTGACATTCAAAATCCTAGTTTGACATTCAATTTGGCGCTGAATATCGTATTTTGACATTCAAAATCCTAGTTTGACATTCGATTTGGCGAAGAAAATCGTATTTTGACATTCAAAATCCTAGTTTGACATTCGATTTGGCGAAGAAAATCGTATTTTGACATTCAAAATCCTAGTTTGACATTCGATTTGGCGAAGAAAATCATATTTTGACATTCAAAATCCTAGTTTGACATTCGATTTGGCGCTGAATATCGTATTTTGACATTCAAAATCCTAGTTTGACATTCGATTTGGCGAAGAAAATCGTATTTTGACATTCAAAATCCTAGTTTGACATTCGATTTGGCGAAGAAAATCGTATTTTGACATTCAAAATCCTAGTTTGACATTCGATTTGGCGCTGAATATCGTATTTTGACATTCAAAATCCTAGTTTGACATTCGATTTGGCGAAGAAAATCGTATTTTGACATTCAAAATCCTAGTTTGACATTCGATTTGGCAAAGAAAATCGTATTTTGACATTCAAAATCCTAGTTTGACATTCGATTTGGCGCTGAATATCGTATTTTGACATTCAAAATTCTATTTTGACATTCGATTTGGGGAAGAAAATCGTATTTTGACATTCAAAATCCTAGTTTGACATTCGATTTGGCGAAGAAAATCGTATTTTGACATTCAAAATCCTAGTTTGACATTCGATTTGGCGAAGAAAATCGTATTTTGACATTCAAAATCCTATTTTGACATTCGATTTGGCGAAGAAAATCGTATTTTGACATTCAAAATCCTATTTTGACATTCGATTTGGCGAAGAAAATCGTATTTTGACATTCAAAATTGTATTTTGACATTCGATTTGGCGAAGAAAATCGTATTTTGACATTGCTTACTGTTTCTGACTATAAGTGTCAGAAACAGTAAGCAATTGAAATACAGTAAAATTCATATATTACGACCACCTTTTGGGCTGTTCAAAAATGGTCTTAAAGACCACTTTTGAACAGTCCGAAAAGGTGGTCCCTGACCAGAGGACATTGTAGGCAGACAACACAAAGAAAAATTAAATGAAGCTTTTTCAAGAGCACATTAGACACATGCCCTTCTTGGATCAGCTGAAGGGAGAAAACGACCGTAGAAAAGATTTCATTATCAATCTCCACGAAAGAATGTTGCCGACTCCGGCAGGTATCGAACCCGCATCCTCGCTCATCCCACTGAGCTACCGAGGCCGGCACTGAAACCACTGGTAAAGGATATCAGCCTGCCAGGCAAAGTGCGAGTCGGACTGTCCATGCATAAAAACCCTATTGGTACATTTCTGCAAGGTTACTTTAAATAGTCTATCCAGAAATAAAAAAAAAGTTATTGAGTGGACACGAAAGACTTTTTTTACCTTTGACCTCTTAGTATGACCTTGACCTTGGAGGTACCGACCTGGGTCTAGCGGGCAACACATCGTCTTATGGTGGTTAATATTTCTGCCAAGTAATTTCAGAATCCATCCAGGAATAAGAAAGTAATTGACTGAACACTAAAAAAGAGAAACCTCCGTGGTGTAGTAATAACACTACTTGCCTTGTAAACCAAGGGTCGTAGGATCGATCCTGGGCATCTCCAGACTTTCGGATGAGTCTTTAAACCGAGACCCCGTCCCCGTATGACCTAAGCTATTGGTAGGATGCAAAACTCAAACACGCACTCGCTCACACTAAAAAAGGTTGTTTTTTTACCTTTTACCTCTTAGTATGTCCTTGACCTTTGAGGTACCAACATGGGTCATGCAAGAGACACATCGTCTCATTGTGGTTATTATTTCTGCCAAGTAATTTCAAAATCCATCTACAAATAAGAAAGTTATTGACAAAACACGAAAAAATACCCCCTTTTTGAACTTTTACCTCTAAGTATGACCTTGACCTTTGAGGTACCAAACTGGGTCATGCACGCAACACATCCTCTTATGGTGGTTAACATTTCTGCCAAGTAATTTTAAAATCCATCTAAAAATAAGAAAGTTATTGACAAACACAAAAAGGTCCCTTTTTTACCTTTGACCTCTATGTATGACCTTGACCTTTGAGGTACCAAACTGGGTCATGTACGCAGCACATTGTCTCATGGTGGTTAACATTTCTGCCAAGCAATTTAAAAATCCATCTAAAATAAGAAAGTTATTGACCAAGCACGAAAAAAGGCCCCCTTTTTAACTTTGACCTCTATGTATGATCTTGCCTTTTGAGGTACCAACCTGATTCATATGTGCAACACATCGTCTCATTGTAGTTAATATTTCTGCCAAGTAAATTGAAATGCTATCTAAAGATAAGAAAGTTATTGACAAAACACGAAAAAGGCCCGTTTTTTTCCTTTGACCTCTGAGTATAACCTTGACCTTTGAGGTTCCGACCTGCATCATGCGCGCCACACATCGTCTCATGGTGGTTAATATTTCCGCCAAGTAATTCCAAAATCCATCTGAAATAAGAAAGTTATTTCCCGGACACGATTTGCCTATACATACATGCCGACAAACTTCCAAGGGAGATAGCGCAAAAAGTATAAATGCGAGAGTTCTAGTTCTTGCGCTCTGCTCGTCGTCTAATATTGATTAATAATTATATGAAGTTTCGTGAAGATAGCTTGAATGGTTTTCAAGTTATAGAGCGGACACAATTTCGTGACAGACGGACGGACAGACAGACGCCCGGGGGAAGAACGATATGTCTCTCCGCAAAAAAAAATTCGGGGGAGACATAATTAGCCGAAAGAAGTGCTTGCCTAATACGGAACAAAAGGAAGAAATAGACATCTATAGGCAGTCACTTACCTCAAAGTCGTTGTTCAGATGAACTGTAAAAGACATCAAAAGAGATAAATAAGCAATTTTCTGCGAAATGGAATCCCGAAACAGATACTACAGGGTCTATATTGCTTAATTAATCACTAAGTTTTTTATCATTTAAACAAAATGTACCTGGCATCAAGTTTTAATGAATATACCTTTGTCTCACATATATAACTGAGAGCGGATCAACTCTTAAAGAGTGATATTTGCTTCTGAGAATCAAATTATTTTTTTCACAAGTACATGTATAGCGTGTACAAAAAAGCTAGGTCTACGCATAGCACATATTAAATATGAATGTCTAAAATTATATCCCAGAAATGTGCTTATTATTATAATTATTATTTATTCTTCAAGTAACTGTCTTTGAGAATATTCTAACTGCCAGTCCGCACCCATTGCCGACCGAAGTATAATATGTGAAATGTCAAAGTTATAAATGCTGTAATTTTGTCAAAAAGTACTTTTTCATCTTTAAAAAGACGCATGTGCAACTTCAATATGCTTGTATCATCTTTTCAAATGGAATGCTTGGAAACTGTTGAAGAAGGTACGTAGACAACTTTCCAAGAATAATTGAGGATTACCCAAAACAAATTGCTATTACGGCGAGGCATTTTTAAGCTCACCAGAGCCGAAAGCCCCTGGGGAGCTTATCGGACAGGCAGTGGTCCGTTGTGGTCGAGAGTTTGCAGATTTTTATTTTGTATTAGCCTGTACAAATGTGACAGAAATATGGGCTTGAACACATGTGATAGTAATTCTGTGCCAGAGCTCTGTCCGTGGTCCTCTTTTTGTGTGAAAGCTTATACTTATAAACTCCTTAATCAGGGTTATCGGTACCATAAACTACGCAAAGCCTTTTCAAAATTTTATAGACGCCATTCTGATTTAATTTCAAAATTCAATATTGGACTTAAATCTCTTCTGCAACAAGGTCTATCGGAACCCGAATTTTATGGTGACTTAGTATATAAATTTAGAAAAATATATAACCGCCTTGACTTCAGCATCCAATTTCGTAAAATCATTCTTCGATATAAAAAGATTGGGTACAACATGGCTGTTACACGACAGACTGCAAGCATGGTAGGTTATCCAATCACGGTTGGCAACTTTGCTTCCCTCTTTAATTGCACGCCGGTGAGTCAGGCCTCAGATTCTATGACGGCTCCAACGTAAAGGCTTATTGAGAATTAGAGAGATCTAATTTAAGGTAATGTTGGTTTTTGCCTGATGCTCTGTCTCTGGTCGGGCCCATCGGAGTCTAACTGTTTGTTTTCTTTTGCTCCATTATTTCAGTGGTTTCTTGCTGTCGAGTCCTCACCGTTGTCTCACATCTGTGGTTCTTTGATTTTTGTGTTCACGGAGATGTTGCACTGATGAGGTAGGAGGCCTTCATGCAGACTGAACAATTTATTTGTCTAAATCGCGACGGAAGTAAGGGCGAAGATTGTGGCCACGTAAAATCGAGTTAAGCCCCCCAGTGGAAATCATTCCACTGACCGTTCCAAGGCGGTTCTTCTGTGGCGGTTTATTTATGGTGTTGTTTGTTACTAACGGTGTGTATCAATTGTGTCTTTTTGTTTTGGATGGCCATATGGCCATTTTGTGGGAAAGTAACTGTCCTTATGGCCTTCCTTTGTTTAGGTTTCCATTATGGTCTGGTCGCTTAATGTTTTTGTTTCTTTCCATTTGGTGTCTTTGATGGGTGGAGTAAGTTAATTGTATCGATTCCTGATCTTTGTTTTACTTCTACTTTGTTGTTGCAATAAAGCTAAAGGTCAGCCTGCATTGTGGGTAACTAATGGCTGTACTTCCGTGTTAAACCAAACGTCTACAATTTCTACGCCCATGTGCGTAGACAATAAGTCGATCCCTATAATTCAGTCCTTTTCAGACATAAACAGCTATCTTACGTGGTTTCTCATTCTCTGTTATCTCACCCAGAGGTCCGTCTCCTGTATGTCAGCCCCAACATAGAGTCTCGAGTTGTCCCAACGAATCTTAGCCCGTGTGGTGAGCGGGGGGGGGGGGGGGGGGGGGGTCGGGTATAAAGTACTGCGTATATCTAGTGCAAAATAATTCACTGACATAAATGTACATTTAGGAAAAGTCAACCCCGAATACAGTTAAAGTACAGTAAAGTTCCTATACGAAGACCAGCTTTGGGACTGATCAAATGTGGTCATAAAGACCGCTTTGGGTCCTAGGGTAGAAAACACAAAGAAAATAAGATATTAGAAACCTTTTAAATAAGCTTTTACATGCAAAATCGGAATTGGTCTTAATCTTAGCTTGTCTTAATATTTTATTGTAGTTCAAATACTTGACTCTTGTAATCTCAAACACTGATACTTCAACGCTTAAGGAAATTGGATACACCTTCAGGGGAGGCAACTCCTGCAAAAGTGCTTTTGTCTCCCATGTCAATAGGGGTCAACTCTTAAAGGTAAGGCTTTGCTCCTCAGGAGCAAATTTCGTTCCTTTAAGAGCAGACCTTTTTTTGTGTGTGACTGAGCCTTTAGAAAAGTGAACAGAAAGTTCAGAAAGTTGTCTCCCTTAATAAATGCCGAAAATGTGCTAGGTGAGGCAACAATTACCCATATTTTTAGGCAATCGTGTTCAGTATTATTACCCATATTTTACGTATTAACCCTTATCTTGCTGAATATTCATTTAAGCCACACCCATTTCTGTCTATCAACCAATCAAATTACTTGATGTAATTTATTGCTACAAATTCATAAACTGAATGCCAAACAGTGTAGATCCTGATCAGGTGGCTTCTTCAGAAGCCACCTGATCTGGATATACACTGTTTGCAAATATAGGGGTTGTCGTGAACAGCAAGATAAGGGTTAAGGACAGAAATCCGATGCGTGTACATGAACGCTTAGGATGCCAATCACAACAGTTGTAGTCTGCTTTGTCTTGTCATCTTCTAGTTATTTTAAGTCAGTGTTGGACCTCTGAAGGTGTACCCATTTCCCTTAAGCGTTGAATTATCAGTGAGCGTGATAGCTCAGTTGTAAGTGCACTTGCCTCTGATGCTAGAGGTCCCTGGTTCGATCCCCGGCAGCGGCGATTAAATTACCTTTGTCTTGGAGCAGAAATAAGAAATAAAGTATACCCCAGTAAATCCCAGTTTTCTCTATACAAACTGGGGTTTACAGGGGGTCTTCATTTCACGGACCATCATAATCAAAATCATCGGGTTTATCATACATTTTGCAAGAAACAAACCCATCTACAACAGTTAGATGTAAATCCAAAAACGGGGCCTCGGTATCAGAAGAACTTGCTTTATATAACTGAAGTTCTGGAGGGGGGTGTAAATTTGACCGATCAATCCATAGAAATAGGTATAATCAATATTAAATAAATCATCCAAATATCTAGAAGTGGGGCTAAAGGCTTCAATGATTTCAGACTGGTTTTCAGCAGAAAAGGAAATTATGAAGTCCATCTCATAACAAAACAAAAACAGATCAGCCACAAGTGGAGCGCAATTAGTACCCATCGGAATACCCACAACTTGTCTGAATAACTTAGTACCAAATCTTATGTAAGTATTGTCAAGTAGAAAGGTGAGAGCTTCGCACACTTCTGACATGACCATAAAGTATAAGTTTTATGCTCTTCAGAAGTTCAAAAAACATTTCTTGCATTACATGCAAGATAGCGGGAGTCTTCCCTATGAAATGTCCAGCAAGACTGTAAGCACAGGGGATTGATTCCTATGCCAGATAACTGTGCTTTGCAGACCCAGATTCCTACACCAGAAAAAAGGTGTTTTGCACACCCAGATTCCTATGCCAGAAAACTGTGTTTCACACATCGAGATATGATAAACTCGTATATCTAAAGGGAAGTCAACACGTCGAATAAGCAAATTACTATTTACTTTAAGAAAGACCAAAGACAAAGGAGTGTGACAAACCTGAGTTACCTCAAACTGTATATCAGGATAACAAATTCGTGAGATAAAGACCCCTCTAAACCCCACTTCATTAGAGAAAATGGGGTTTACGTGGATAAACATTATCTGCCTAATTTTTGTTCAAAAACATAGATTGTGGGTAGTCGTTAGAACCGCCTCATTGAGGCCGTTCTTACGAGCACCCACAATCTTTGTTGAAAGGAAAAATAAGAAAGTTATAACAATTTTATTTGTAACTTCTGACACTATGTTGGACGCCATTATTTTACACGGCCATGTTTTCCTAATGACGTGTTCCCCTCAATAACTCAACTATGAAACCGTCATATAACTTAAAAAGGGGGTCTTACATGCGTGGTACTTTGTGTGGAATGTATTGAAACGAGCCTTCGACGAGTCTCCTAAATTTCATTTCAAATGACCATTAGTGTAAGATTCTGTTTGTCATACGGTATTACGATTTTAAATCGGATTTTATCGTCGAAGAAATTCAAGGGAAACATAGGATGTGAACACGTTCGATCCAAACTCTCCTGAATATAAGCTGGTTGCTATTATTGCGGATGTTGCTATTTTTCGGTTGTACAAGCTAGTACAAACAGTCTCTCCAGAAGAGACTCCACCTCGTGACTTTCTGAAGCTTGAATTCAGAAATAAAGGTCTTGACGCCGTTAAAATTGGCAATATTCTGAACAATAAAACAGTGACTTCAAACGTACCAGCTTATTTCAAAAACAAGAGCCCACCAATTATTTCCTACAGTTATTCTACTCCGATTGCACCCAAAATATTCAATTATAAAACCGTGCTGCAAGGTCGAGATGCCGAGACCATTACACAAAACCCCTCCGAATGTTCATGTAATGTCTCAGATTTTTGTTACAAACCAGCAGGTCATACCATTACAGGAGACCTCAATATTGTTAGAAATGACAAACTTCGAGACATTCTTTCAAAAGGCCCCAAATATAGAGAACCAAAGTCTTTTACTTGGAAACAGAATTCCAAATTAATTTTTGATTCTGTTGAAGAGTATGCAAGGCGCTGGGCTAGGAAAGAGGATGCAAAGGTTGACACCCTCTCCGAATGGGTAAAATCAGTAATGGCCTTGGTAAACAGACGTATAACAGCACTCAGCAGAACCATGTCTCGCCGACATTATTCGGTGTTTGATAATCCAGATGTTGCTGCTGAGTTAGCTGAAATCCATCAGAAGTTTGTCGTTGTTCCAGCTGACAAGGCATCTAACAATATTGTGTTTGTTTGCAAAACACACTATATAAACTGCTTAAAAGAAGAGCTTGGTTTGAGCACTATGACAGGCAACCCAACATATAATCTTTCTTTTTTTTCCAAAGATGAAATTCTGCGAAACCACCAATCGGTGATGCTTTCGTTTGGAATTTCCCTCCCAGAGGAAGATATGGAACTTCCAAAGTTGTACTGGATTCCTAAGCTTCACAAGAATCCGTACAAGCAGAGATATATCGCGGGTTCAGCTAAGTGCTCAACCAAGCCTCTTTCACAGATTCTAACACGAATCCTTACTGCAGTTAAAGATGGCCTTCAGAAATATTGTGACACTGCATATGCCAGGAGTGGTGTGAATCAGATGTGGATCTTGAAAAACTCCAAAGAGCTTCTAGAACATCTTCAATCGCAGTCTTTTCTATCAGTAAACAGCATAAAATCTTTCGATTTCTCAACGCTCTACACAACTATTCCTCATGATAAGTTGAAATCTAAACTCAAGGAAATCATAAATGAATGTTTTTTCCACAAGAATGGTAACCGTCGCTACCAGTATGTTGTCCTTGGCTACAAAGACACATACTTCAGGGATTGCTTATGCAATTGCTTTTCACTGTTCCATCAATTGACATCCTTTAGATACATGTTGAAGGTCATTATTAAACCGATGTTCGTCCCTCGTTGTATAACAACTGCTTGTTTGACATCCCTGTACTTTAAGTAGACTAAGATGTTTTGTGGGCTTTTGTTGTACCTTCCTTCTATTCGAAGGAATCTTCTTCAGTATTTATTTAATAACCGGTATGGACATCGCTTTAGTTTTGATGGTATCACAACCTTATTAACCAAAATGAGTATTACAAATACATTTAAAATATCAATATCACCCCTTAGGTTACACTCTGCTTCTTCTGTACGGATTCCCCATTCTATTAAGAACTTTAATACTATATTGCCTTCGGTATTGGTTAGACCCTTAAATTTGTCTTCTGTAACTTCAGTTAATCTCAAAGGAGCAGGCAATACCAATGTTTTTGGGAGTAGTCTTCGTATAAGACTATCTCCTCTCAAATCGCCCATCCTTCGAAAATATACTAATCCGTGGAAAAGAAGTGGAATGTATCCTAGTATTTCTAAGTGCAATGCCAAGAGGTGCAGATGTTGTTCGCATTTAAGCACTGCGTCTACCGTTACTTCATCTGTAAACGGTAGACGCTTCTCTGTAGTTAACATGTCTGATTTGACATGACAGTCTACAGATTTAATTTATCTAATTACTTGACGTGCTGCAAACTGTAATATGCAGTACGTCGGTCAAACTAACCGCATGCTAAAAACTAGATTGAACGAGCATTATCGTAGAATGAGTAAGCCTAAGAAAACTGACACTTTCTTGTACCGTCACTTTCGACGTACAGGTCATTCTGTAAATAACATTGTTATACGACCAGTGGAAAAACTTTATTACGATGCAAATTCTACATCTAGATTCAAAATAATCAAAAGACATGAAGCTGAACTGAAATGGATTAAATTTTTACAGACCCCTTTTCCACTGGGATTTAATGACAACATTTATCATGAGGGTAATATTTCCAGAATGCCGGACTTTGATATTTTCTCACTCCTGGAATGTCGAAAACGCAGAACTAGATCTCACGGCACCAGGACAAATGGTAACTTTAAACGTAAATCACGCGCGTTTAAACGAAACAATACTAGACTGAAGTGACTGTCAATTATATTATTAAATCATGGACGCCACTCTATGCTTTCATTTTTAAGTTCATTACCCGTTTCTGTTTTGCGTCTTCTGGACACCGAGGCGAATAAATTTTACTATAGTTCTCATCAGTTATATGATGCGGCTCTCTTAACTAGAGGCTACACTCAGCATACTCTCCGTCCTTACATTGATTCTGAAATTAATCATAAACGCCATTTCTTCAAATTATCCTTCATTAATAAGGGTATGGATTTTATTTTGTGGGAAAGTAACTGTCCATATGGCCTTCCTTTGTTTAGGTTTCCATTATGGTCTGGTCGCTTAATGTTTGTATTTCTTTCCCTTTGGTGTCTTTTATGGATGGAGTAAGTTAATTGTATCAATTCCTGATCTTTGTTTTACTTCTACTTTTTATAGATTTGCCCAGTATCTTCCGTGAGAGATCGATGCTTTCTTCCATTCCTGCTGATTTTCAAAATACTGAAACACCTATAATTTTCTATAAATATAACAAAGTAGAAGTAAAACAAAGATCCTGTTAGATCTATCATTTTTAATTTCAATAAACTTGTTTCAGATCTTGATATTGATACTAATACTCCTGATTCATGTGATTGTAAAAACTCAAATATTGCTATCCTGCTGCTGGTCATGTAATTACTGGCAATTTGAAAATTATTCCTGATTCTAGGATAAGGAATATAATTTCTAAAGGACCGAAATATCGGTTTCCTTCTAAAATTGATTTCAGTAAATGTAGAGATGAAATCGCTGCTTCCTTGAATGAATTCGGTAATCGATGGTGTAAGCGAGAGTATGTTGAGCGTAAAGCCCTTAAGGACCGGAAACTTAGCATTTTAAAACTAGTGAATAAACGCATTTCTTTCTATTCTCAAAATACTAACTTATTAACTCCTAAGCCCAAGACGTCTTTACGTCATCTTAAACTAGGTATTCAAGAATTTCATAAGAAGTTTGTTTTGGCCCCTGCAGACAAGGCCGCTAACAACGTCGTCGTTGTGTGACGGCTCCACTATGTTAACACGCTTAAGCAGGAGCTTGGTGGTACTAAGGCCTATGAACTTCAGCCTTTAGCTGAAGAGAGAGCTATAGTAGATAAACATGTTTGTCTTTCAGCCACCAAGTTTGCTGTGTGTGTTAACGAAGGCCAAGACAAGCTTCCTACGCTATACTGGTTACCAAAACTTCATAAAAAACCTTTCAAAGCACGGTTTATTGCAAATTCTAGCTCTTGCACTACCACTGAACTTTCTAAATTATTAACTTCCTGTCTTACTGCTATTTAAACGCATGTAATTAAATATTGTGATAAAGTCTTTGAAAGATCAGGAAGAAAACTGTTTTGGTCTATAAAAAATTCGAATGAGGTTTTAGTCCTCACCGTTGTCTCACCTCTGTGGTTCTTTGATTTCTGTGTTCACGGAGATGTTGCACTGATGAGTTAAGAGGGCCTTCATGCGGACTGAACAAATTATTTGTCTAAATCGCGACAGAAGTAAGGGCGAGGATTGTGGTCACATAAAATCGATTTCAGCCCCCCAGTGGAAATCTTCCACTGACCGTTCCAAGGCGGCTCTTCTGTGGCGATTTATTTATGTTGTTGTTTGTTACTTACTGTGTGTATCACTTGTGTCTTTTAATTTTGGATGGCCATATGGCCATTTTGTGGGAAAGTAACTGTCCATATGGCCTTCCTTTGTTTAGGTTTCCATTATGGTCTGGTCGCTTAATGTTTGTATCATTACGATAACACATCCGTGTGATATAGTGCATTTTTTCATACCTCAAAAAGGTATTTGTATGTTGAAAATTTGCGATATTTTTCCTAATTTATACTCAAAACATAGGTTTTGGGTGCTCGTTAGAACCGCCTCATTGAGGCGGTTCTAACGAGTACCCACAACCTATGTCTTGGAGCAGAAATAAGGAAAATAAGGTTTACCCCCGTAAACCCCAGTTTTCTCTCTATAAAGTGGGGTTTAGGGGGGTGTTCATTTCACGGACTTGTTCACGTGATGTTCTTTCCCTTTGGTGTCTTTTATGGATGGAGTAAGTTAATTGTATCAATTCCTGATCTTTGTTTTACTTCTACTTTAAATAAATTAAAATCTAGACATTTTCGTGCTTCTAGTCTGTCTACCTACGATTTTTCCACTCTTTACACTACACTTCCTCATAATCTTATAAAAGAAAAGCTTAATGATTTAATTGAATGGGCTTTTCACAGAGAAGATTCTCTCTATCTTGCATGTAATATCAGAAATGCATTTTTCACTTCTAAAGAGCATAAGAATTATACACTTTGGTCATGTCAGAAAGTGTGTGATGCCCTCACCTTTCTACTTGACAATATTTATATTGGATTCGGTACTAAGTTATTTAGACAAATTGTGGGTATTCCGATGGGTACTAATTGCGCACCCATTGTGGCTGATCTGTTCTTGTGTTGTTATGAAAGAGACTTCATTTGTCGCTTTCCATTGATAACCAATCTGAAATTATTGAAGCTTTTAGCTCTACGTCTAGACATTTAGATGATTTATTAAATATTGATAATACCTATTTTGATGGTTTGATCAGTCAGATTTACCCCCTAGAACTTCAGTTAAATAAAGCAAATTTTTCTGATACCGAGGCCCCGTTTTTGGATTTACATCTTTCTATTGTAGATGGATTTGTTTCGTGCAAAATTTATGATAAACGCGATGACTTTGATTTTGAGATTGTAAATTTTCCTTTTTTGGGTGGTGATGTTCCTCGTGCGCCATCCTATGGCGTTTATATTTCGCAATTAATTCGATTTGCTAGAGTTTTAGTCATGTAACTGACTTCAACACTCGTAATAAATTATTAACGGCTTAACTCCTTAAGCAGGGTTATCGGTACCATAAACTACGCAAAGCCTTTTCAAAATTTTATAGACGCCATTCTGATTTAATTTCAAAATTCAATATTGGACTTAAATCTCTTCTGCAACAAGGTCTATCGGAACCCGAATTTTATGGTGACTTAGTATATAAATTCAGAAAAAATATATAACCACAATGACTTCAGCACCCAATTTCGTAAAATCATTCTTCGATATAAAAAGATTGGGTACAACATGGATATTATACGACAGACTGCATGCATGGTAGTTAACCCAATCACGGTTGGCAACTTTGCTGCCCTCTTTAATTGCACGCCGGTGGGTCAGGCCTCAGATTCTATGACGGCTCCAACGTAAAGGCTTATTGAAAATTAGAGAGATAATGTTGGTTGGTGCCTGATGCTCTGTCTCTGGTCGGGCTCATCGGAGACTAACTGTTGGTTTTCTTTTGCTCCAGCATTTCAGTGGTTTCTTGCTGTCGAGTCCTCACCGTTGTCTCACCTCTGTGGTTCTTTGATTTTTGTGTTCACGGAGATGTTGCACTGATGAGTTAGGAGGCCTTCATGCGGACTGAACAAATTATTTGTCTAAATCGCGACGGAAGTAAGGACGAGGATTGTGGCCACGTAAAATCGATTTAAGCCCCCCAGTGGAAATCTTCCACTGACCGTTCCAAGGGGGCTCTTCTGTGGCGATTTATTCATGTTGTTGTTTGTTACTTACTATGTGTATCACTTGTGTCTTTTAATTTTGGATGGCCATATGGCCATTTTGTGGGAAAGTAACTGTCCTTATGGCCTTCCTTTGTTTAGGTTTCCATTATGGTCTGGTCGCTTAATGCTTGTATTTCTTTCCCTTTGGTGTCTTTTATGGGTGGAGTAAGTTAATTGTATCAATTCCTGATCTTTGTTTTACTTCTACTTTTCATTCGAGATCACTCTGATGCACCACAAAAGTACACTGATGCAGATGTCATAAGGATGCTGGAATATCTAATTGACAATATTTTGGTGGAGTTCAGTGGCCTATTATTTCAGCAAACAATTGGCATACCAATTGGTACTAATTGTGCACCGTTGCTTGCCGACTTGTTCTTGTATTCGTATGAGGCGGGGTTTGTACAAAGTCTCCTCAAAGCAGGCAAGAAACGCCTTGCACAACAATTCAATTTCACCTACAGATATATAGATGATTTATTGTCTCTGAAAAATGCTAAATTTGCAGAGTACTTTGAATTCATCTATCCACGTAAACTTGAAATTAAGGAAACAACAGAGACTGCAACCTCCTCCTCATACTTGGATTGTTATCTCTATATTGACAACGGGAAGCTTTCTACTAGGCTGTACGACAAACGAGATGACTTCAATTTTCCCATTGTCCTTATGGCCTTCCTTTGTTTAGGTTCCCATTATGGTCTGGTCGCTTATTGTTTGTGTTTCTTTCCCTTTGGTGTCTTTGATGGGTGGAGTAAGTTAATTGTATCGATTCCTGATCTTTGTTTTACTTCTACTTTCCCTTCCTGAGCAGTAATATCCCGTCTGCACCAGCATATGGAGTTTACGTTTCACAGTTAATCCGTTATGCTAGAGCCTGTTCAAAGTATCAGGACTTTATGGAACGTGAGAAGGTGCTCACTACCAGGTTGTTATGCCAGGGGTATCAAAAAACCAAACTGGTATCAACACTAAAGAAGTTTTATGGGAGGCACCATGATCTTGTGGATCCGTACAATGTGGCCATTTCCAGAATTATTTCTGATATGTTTGCCAATGGAAAGCCATAGAAAGACTTCACTTGTGTCTTTTAATTTTTGATGGCCATATGGCCATTTTGTGGGAAAGTAACTGTCCTTATGGCCTTCCTTTGTTTAGGTTTCCATTATGGTCTGGTCGCTTAATGTTTGTATTTCTTTCCCTTTGGTGTCTTTTATGGGTGGAGTAAGTTAATTGTATCAATTCCTGATCTTTGTTTTACTTCTCCTTTCCAAAATCTCGGACATACCCTTCCCGGCATTTACACCTTTTCTTCGTTCGGGTCGATGGGCATGGTGGGCGAAGCTTGCTTACCAAGTAATGCTTACTATCCGTGGACGCCTGATTACACTCTTCTGGAGTCCATGTCTGTTGATCCGAACATTGATATTTGCCATTTTGTCTATGGATAAACGATTTTTGATTAACGCTTTGGTACTACGACCTAAACTACTTTTCCCGGATGGCCTCATGGCGTTACTCGCCCGCAACCATGTATTATAACGTGTGGTCACAACATGAAGGGTAACTGCTCTGATAACTTCAAGCAAAGTTGTTTAATAAAAGAATTTTGGTTTGAAAACGCAAGTAACACAGTAAAACGAGCTAAGGCACCCATTTATGGTAAAACAAATTTGTTTGAAACAACGAAGTGCAAAACAAAACGTTTACTTCATCATCAAAGCAGAATCCTTTGTGACTCCAAAAATAGCACTTTCTACCACAAGCCACAGGCTATTATGCTTCTTTATTCTCTAGTGCTTGTTTGAACCGCGTCTTTGATACTGTCTCGATTTTGTTGTCTAATTAGGACATGGTAGGGCCTTCATGACATTGTTGTTGTTGTTGTGTTATTATTATTCTAATTATTATTATTATAATTATTATTATTATTAACATGTTCTCTTTTATTTTAAGGCGGAATGGAATCTGACTGTCACCCCAGACAATAAATATGAAAAGGTAAAATGAACCAGTTGCATTATACCTATTGAAATTTCCCTATTAAGACCACCTCAAGTGAAGAGTAATTCTGCTATAAAAAACCTATTTAGTAGGTTGCAGTTATCTCTTCTCTCTGTTTTTCGCCTGCAGTGTCCTCTGGTTAGAGACCACCTTTGGGTCTTAATATAGAAATTTACAGTATTAGGATAACCAATATTCATCAGATAATTCTCGGCCCCCGCCCATCGGGGCTTGAAGAAATATATGAGTTGCATGATGCTTCCACGCAGAGCTGAGTCTGACCCACACACGAGTACTAGTAAACTGCTTAGACGATCTAAGCCTGTCCAGGCAAATCGGTGTGTGTCGGACCGTCCATGCTTATAAACCATATTGGTTTCATTGGGCGACAGGGCTTGAGATGTCATTTCATCTCAATGTCGGGTAAAAGTCCCACAAATTGGAAACAACGCCTCCAAAATGACCTTTACAGTGTTGACGGGGACGTTAAACCTCAAATCAAACAGAACAAAACAAACAGATAATTCTTCGTTTTATAGCTTTTCTGCTCGATATTTCATAGCAAAAAATAAGGAAAATAATGTAATCAAATAATTTACTTCCTTTTTTTTCTTTTTGAATCAAACTGTTGGTTTTCTTTAGCTTCAGCATTTTAGTTATTTCATGCTGTGGAGTTCCAAGTATTGTTTCATTTCTTTATTTGCTGAAGATGTTGCATTGACGAATTAGTGATACTTCACGTGGACAGAACAAATTATTAGTCTTAACCACAAGAACCAAGGTCGAGGATTATTACCGCGTAACATCGACTTAAGCCTCGCCCCCAAAAACACACTGGGACCCAGGTAATATTTTACTAACCATTACCAGTGCTGTGTTTCTGATGTGAGTTATTATTTGTCTTTGCATGCATGTACTGCCAAAATCCATTTTATTTTGCATATCTGTTCGGCCATTTTGTTTGAAAAAAAATGTCCATTTGTCATTCTGCTTTTTAAGTTTTAATTACAGTGAACTTCATTAAATTAATAATGATTATACCTATTATGATGGTTTGATTAGAATGGCGTCTATAATATTTTGAAATGACGTCAATAAGATTTTCGTGCTTCAAGTCTGTCTACTTATGATTTTTCCAAACTTTAATTTGATTCAAAGTTTGATTCAAAGCCGGTGGGTCAGGCCTCAGATTCTATGACGGCTCCAACGTAAAGGCTTATTGAAAATTAAAGAGATAATGTTGGTTGGTGCCTGATGCTCTGTCTTTGGTCGGGCTCATCGGAGTCTAACTGTTGGTTTTCCTTTGCTCCAGCATTTCAGTGGTTTCTTGCTGTCGAGTCCTCACCGTTGTCTCACCTCTGTGGTTCTTTGATTTCTGTGTTCACGGAGATGTTGCACTGATGAGTTAGGAGGCCTTTATGCGGACTGAACAAATTATTTGTCTAAATCGCGACGGAAGTAAGGGCGAGGATTGTGGCCACGTAAAATCGATTTAAGCCCCCCAGTGGAAATCTTCCACTGACCGTTCCAAGGCGGCTCTTCTGTGGCGATTTATTTATGTTGTTGTTTGTTACTTACTGTGTGTATCACTTGTGTCTTTTAATTTTGGATGGCCATATGGCCATTTTGTGGGAAAGTAACTGTCCATACGGCCTTCCTTTGTTTAGGTTTCCATTATGGTCTGGTCGCTTAATGTTTGTATTTCTTTCCCTTTGGTGTCTTTTATGGATGGAGTAAGTTAATTGTATCAATTCCTGATCTTTGTTTTACTTCTACTTTACACAATACTTCCTCATAATCTTATAAAAGAAAAACTTAATGAATTAATTGAATGGACATTTCATGGGGAAAACCCCCTCCATTTTGCATGTAATGTAAGAAATGCTTTTTTTTTCACTTCTGAAGAGCATACAAATTAAACTTTATGGTCATGTCAGAAAGTGTGTGAAGCTCTAACCTTTCTACTTGACAATATTTAAATAAGATTTGGTACTAAGTTATTTAAACAAGTTGTGGGTATTCCGATGAGTACTAGTTGTGCTCCACTTGTGGCTGATCTGTTTTTGTTTTGTTATGAGAGAGACTTAATGATGTCCCTTCAAGCTGAAAACCAGTCTAAAATCATTGAAGCTTTTGGCCCCACTTCTAGATACCCCCCAGAACTTCAGTTAAATTAAGCAAATTCTTCTGATACTGAGGCCCCTTTTTGGATTTACATCTATCTATTGCAGATGGGTTTGTTTCTTGTAAAATTTATGATAAACGCGATGATTTTGATTTTGAGATTGAAATTTTCCATATTTGGATGGTGATGTTCCATCCTATGGCGTTTATATTTCGCAATTAATTCGATTCGCAAGAGTGTTTAGTCATGTAACTGCCTTCAACATTCGTAATAAATTATGAAAGGCTAAACTTCTTAATCAGGGTTATTGGTACCTTAAACTACGCAAAGCCTTTTCAAAATTTTATGACGTTATTCTGATTTATATTTAAAAAATTAATATTGGACTTAAATTTATGGTGAATTAGTAAATTCAGAAAAATTTATAAACGCATTGACTTCAGCACCCAATTTCGTAAAATCATTCTTCGATCTAAAAAGATTGGGTACAACATAACTTTGCTTCCCTCTTTAATTGCACGCCGGTGGGTCAGGCATAAGATTCTATGACGGTTCCAGCGTAAAGGCTCACTGAGAATTAGAGCGATCTTATTCACTCTCACGTTGGTTGGTGCCTGATTCTATGTCTCTGGTCGGGCCCATCGGAGTCTAACTGGTTTTCTTTTGCTCCAGCATTTTAGTGGTTTCTTGCTGTCCAATCCTCACTGTTGTTTAATCTCTGTGGTTGTTTGATTTTTAGTGTTCACTGTGATGTTGCACTGATGAATTAGGAGGCCTTCATGCGGACTGAACAAATTATTTGTCTTCATCGCGACGGAAGTAAGTGCGAGGATTATGGTCACGTAAAATCGATTAACACCCACCCCCAACCCCACAGTGGAATTCGTGTCCACTGACCATTCAAAGGCGGTTCTTCTGTCGCGGTTTATTTTTGTTATGGTTTGTCTTTGGTCGTTTGTCTCGCATTTTATATTTTTTTGGATAGCCTTGATTTTTCAATTAGGGTCTGTTGTTTCATGTTTGTGGTTCTTTCCCATTGGTGTCTCTGATGGGAGCTGTGGGTTAATTGTATCGATTCCTGATCATTGCCCACACCTCTGTTCAACACCCAATTTCATAAAATCATTCTTTGATATAAAAAGATTGGGTACAACATAAATGTTAGACTGCATGCATTGTAATTAACCCAATCACGGTTGACAACTTTGCTTCCCTCTTTAATTGCACGCCGGTGGGTCAGGTCTCAGATTCTATGGCGCTTCCAACGTAAAGGCTTATGTTGGTTGGTACCTGATGCTCTTTCTCTGGTCGGGTCCATCGGAGTCTGACTGTTGGTTTTCTTTTGCGCCAGCATTTCAGTGGTTTCTTGCTGTCGAGTCCTCACCTTTGTTATATCTCTGTGGTTGTTTTATTTTAGTGTTCACGGAATGTGCACTGATGAGTTAGGAGGCCTTCATGCGGAAAGAACAAATTATTTGTCTGGATCGCGACGGAAGTAAGGGCGAGGATTGTGACCACATAAAATCGATTAAAGCTCCCCCCCCCCCCCGTGGAATTTGTTTCCGCTGACCGTTCCAAGGCGGTTTAATTTTGTTATGGTTTGTCTTTGGGTGTTTGTGTCGCTTATATTATTTTATATTGGCTAGGCTATTGGCCATTTTGTGAAAAAATAACTGTCATTTTGGCTTTCCGCTATTGATGTTTCCATTAAGGTCTGTTTTTTCATGGCTGTGTTTCCTTCCCTTTGGTGTCTCTGATGGGAGCTGTTGGTTAATTATATCGATTCCTGATCATTGCCTCCCCTTCTACTTTGCTTCTTGTTAGTACTCCTTCTCTTCTGTGTCTTGGATTGGAGGTTTAATGTTATTGTCCTTTTTCCTGGTTATTGCATTCACTTCTATTTTTATAATGGGCGAGCGTTTTCATTGACATTCCTTGACTTTTTCTTCTTTTACAACATTTACACAAATCCGTTTTAGTAAAAAGGGTAATGTCCGTGAAAAATGTTTGAAACAAGAGCTGTCACTGTAAGCGACCAATGCCCCCCGTGGGAGCCAATTTTTATGCCGGTTAAAGTTTTTCTGACGGACAGACAGACAGACAGACAGACAAACAAACAAACAAACAAACAAACAAACAGACAGCCAGGGCAAAAACTATATGCCCCCACCCCACGAATCAAAGATTCTCGGGGGCATGAAAAGTTACTGATTTTCTTCATTGCGTAAAATAATGACAGAACAAAAATATGAACAATTAATTTCTTAGTTCTAATACCTCTGTATGTGAAGCATGTCGAGTGTTTACGCTTTGGACCTGCCATTCGAGCGCCCTTATGTTTATAGGTCAACATTCAATAACAAAGTTGAGTTTAAGTTTAAAAATACCAATTTTACTTCGACTGCGTTGAAAAACTTATGACAGGGTGTTAGAGTGCGGTGATCCATTGTGGTGGTCACCAAAGTACCAAGCAGAAGTCCACCCATATTCTTCGGGCTACCACAACCATGCTACAAGCCCACGATAGGTATCGAGCCCGAGCGAAAACGATGAAAATTGGTTATCATACGGAAACAGTGTAGAAGTATTCCTAACTAACACCACTCTGTTGCAGGTAGCTGAGCACTTCAGACATTCAAGCAATACTTGGTGGGCCTGGAACCCATGTGGGTCCGTTAATCTGCTACTTCAGAACAGGTAATTTCACCCAAATGGGCACATGACGTTTAAGCAACTTCGCATCAGCGTCGATGCAAATCCATTGAATGACCTATCCATTGCATGACCTTGCTGCGACGTCAATCATATCACAGTAAGAAATCCGTGAATCGAAGACCCCTATAAACTCCACTTTATATAGAAAGAATTGGGTTTAAGGGGGTTAATATTATCGGCCTTAAGCAAAGGTTATGCGTACACGATACAATTACAATTTTTACTCAATATTTGTCATTTCTGACACCGTGTTGAACGCCCTCATTTCACATGGACATGTTTTCCTAATAATAATGCGATTTTTTCCTTCAAAATAGAAGTGAAGGCAATGATCAATTATTGGCAAGTTGTATGTCCTCTGGGACTGGCATGGTTTTTGTCACCTGCAAAACACTGTTTGTACTTTTTGCGGTGGTCCTTGGTAAAACTGTCTCGCCCTTGGGCTGGGGCAGCTCAGAGGAAGTCAGAATTCTATACGGAAAATTGTGTCACTTAACTTGCTTGCACGTTATAGGTGTCAATGACCTCATTCCTTAGAATGTTTTAGTTTATTTTCATCCTTATTTGTTTTCTCGCCATCATCATTAAGATCACCCACCAGTGAGACATAATGCATGTTTCATGTCTCCAAAGCTGTCTCTCGTAAAAATCTGTGACAGTTTAATAACTCATGCTCTATAGAAGCCTCGTTCAAACAGTTTTACGGGAACACACAATTTATGCGGGCAAGAGCAAGAAACAAGTGTATGAAGTTGGCTTGAAGCTTGGAGTATGAAGTTTGGAATTCGATTTATTCCGTAGTAGTAAATTATAGTGGCAAAATCGATATTCCAAGCCGCGAATCCCAAGCCAAGTTCACACCCTCGCAAGAAACTGTTTTTCAAACAAGAATGGAATACTTACGTATTAGTTTGTCGAGCCCACTGTGTCTTATCTAAAACGAAGTTTTAGGGGCATTCGTTACACTGATCGGATAAATTAGCTAAATGACACAGACAAAGAATAAAAAACATATATGGACATTTGATATTGTCTGTCTCTCACCACGTGTTGATATTTCGACAAGGAAATCTCATAGCTGTTTTCAGATCGCTTTAGTCTGATGCTCACATTTTCATCGCATGAGGCTCAAAGGTCTGGAAACTTATCTAAGATTTCTTTGTCACAGTTTCAACCCATCAAATAAATATATTTGCTGGTGGTTGCTCGAACTGACAAAACGAAGACTGGCAATCTTGAGTTAAATAGATACAAATCAAAAGACTGACAGCATTCAATGGTCGATTAGCTCTATTTATCATTATGTGCATTTCGAGCGATTTGATAGGTTGAAATAAAGTTTTATAATTCGATAAATTCCATGTACAAGAATCTCAGATCTATTTTTCACAGCGACAGGTAGTAATATAACATGACGTCAAAGATCACGTTTAGAACCTCCGCATTGTATCATTGTATATGAAGTGACATCAACAGCGTTCGATTAAAAGTTTGGAAACTATTGAAAACGTAAATGTTAGAAGACAAATAAACTGAATTTAAAGACTTGATATTTTTTTTCGTCTGGGTTCTTTTCAAAGATAGCAGCTTCTAATTGAATAATCAACCCCCACCCCGTGGCCATTGGTAGAAAAAATTCATAAAAATTATCATTTTGGTGGAATTTTTAATATTTCGATGACAAAGTTGGAATTACGAGGGCTGTTCAAATATCAATGCAAGTAGAATGTTTTCTCATGCACTAATGCGAAAATCACCTGGAAATAAATATCACAGCGTAGAAAAACATTTTACCTATATATTGATACCAAACCTGTTAAAATCCGTGCGTTTTAGCCATGTATATCGTTCGATAAACACTGTCTACTCTTGTATACTAATACAAAACATGGTTGGAAGAAGGTCGGAGTACGCCGTTGAAATACGGTCCTATATTAAGAATCGTTGTATTCTTGGTATACGGTGCAAAGACATTTTTGATGAAATATGTTCGGTTTATGGGCATAATGAAATGTCGTTTTCGACAGTTTTTCGTTGGTGTAAGAAATTCAGCTGTGGGCTAGGCTCAACAGAAGATGCACCACATGATCGTCGGCCGACAAGAGCAACATCTGCAAAGATGGTTGCTAGAGCGAAAGAAATAGTTGCTACCGATGCACGATACACCACTTGGCAAATAGCTAGTATGGTTGACATTTCATTAGGAGCAGCTCATACAGTTCTAAAACGGGATTTGAAAATGAGAAAGATCTGTGCTAGATGGATTCCCCATCTGTTGACATATGAGTAGAAAAAGACACGCGTTCAGTGCGCCAAGAAGTTGCTTAAAAAGTTTCCAAATTACAATGCACGGTCTTCGGCCAATGTCGTCACAGTTGACGAGACATGGATTCACTTTTTTGAGCCAAAACGAAAGATTCAGAACAAAATATTGGCAACAAAGTATTGCAAAAGACCATGCATTGCAAAGCGGACCATGAGCGTCAAGAAGGTAATGTATGCCATATTCTTTTCAAATCAGGGCCCTGCTATTCAGGTTGCTGTGCCTAAAGGCAAATCTATAAATGCGAAGTTTTACAAGAATAAAGTTCTTCGAAAATTGAAGAAATATTTCAAAGAAACTGGTTTGGCCAATGTCAGATTGCTACATGACAATGCGTCATCGCACAAGGCGTTCGTTGTGCAAGACTATCTGAAGCAGGAAAAGGTTGTTGAACTCCCTCACCCCCGTATTCCCCTGACCTTGCCCCGTGTGACTTTTTTTGTTCCCGCGGCTGAAAAATACCTTTCTGGTCGAAAATTTGTACAGCGCAAACACCTCACTTCTGCAATATTCCAGGGCCTTCATAGTATACCTCGGAAAGACTACCAAAATGCGTTCAATGATTGGATCAGAAGACTGAACGTTTGTATATCTGTTAAAGGGGAATACTTTGAGGGGACAAAATAAATTTTTCATCGAAATCTATCACAGAATCATTTTTATGAGCTTAGTTGCATTCATATTTGAACAGTCCTCGTATAAGGAATGCATTATCGTTTTTGAGGATTTTATCGATGTGTAAAATCCGACGAATCACTGACAAACTCATAAACTTACATGTAAAGTTTGTGAGTGATTCGCCGGAGTTTACACAATAAATGAAATTCATTCGTATAGGATAAGCCAGAGATATGGTCCTCATCACGAAAACATGCCTATATAATTCTGACCCCCTTGAACCCCACTTTTATATAGTAAAACTGGGGTTTACAGGGTAAACCTTATTTTACTTATTTCTGCTCTAAAATATAGCTTGTGGGTACTCGATGAGGCGGTTCTAACAAGTACCCACAATCTATATTTTAGAGCAGAAATAGGAAAAATAAGGTTTACCCCTGTAAACCCCATTTTTACTATATAAATGTAGGGTTAGAGGGGGTCAAAATTATATAGGCGTTTTTTCGTGATGGATGACGCCTGATTGGCGGAAACCTGCTAGCATGACTCCGAAAAAAACGTGTACACTCTAAAGTTTTCAAATATGTGTTGTAGCCCTTGTTGCAACGAGTTACTTTTTCAAAGGACATTTAACTTCACCACATGCCCAGGAAAAGTGATGCGAATCGGACCGTTCGATGCATACAGACCTTCCTGGTTTCATTGGACGGTAGGAATTGAGATATCACTTCATCTCAATTTTGGGTAAAAAGTCCACAATGTTGGAAGCAACATCTCCAAAATGCCCCCAAAAGTGTTAACAGGGACTTTAAACCTCAAATCCAACAGACACAACAAACTTCACCACAGCTGGTGTTAAGACGTAAAACGTCTTTCTGCCCAGCATCATATTGTAGGTTATATTTTCTAGTCCTCTGGGAGCACTGATTCCTCTGCCGAATTTAGAAAATAACTGAGGATCACTGATGAGGCCTTATTTACCATACCTAGCTAATCTGACCCACAACAAAAAAGCTTGTACACTCCACAATTTTAAGTTCTATGTTTTAGACTTTGCTTCCAAAGGATAACCTGTTAGAGAACATTATGTTTAGTCTCCTTGTCCTATATAAATGTATCATATTTTCTAGTTCTGTGTGAAGAGTAACTCGATTAAGGAGTTTTACAAATATTTGAGGGTCACTGATTTGGCTTAACTGGCCAAAACTATCAAGGTCGGCCAAGAATAAAACACGTGTACACTACACAAATAATGACTCTAGACTTTATTCCTGGTTTCCAAATGGTTTTATGTAACCCTTAAAATTCTGTGCGTTAAGTTAACAGCGTAGAGTCGGTCCACACGCCACATTAAATCGATGTCGACCAGATGTCCGCCCGACGTTTCTTGAACATAAAACTATCTTGCGGTTTTACAACTTTTTTCTACGATATTGGATATTGATAATCACGATGGCCAAAAACTGAAGAACCAGGAGTATTCTTAACTTTAGATTGATTGTCAAACAGTCGACCTAAAGAGTAATAATAAAACATTTTTTTTGTTGCAGGTGGGGCCTGATGCAGTTTAAAAGGAACACCCATGATAAGTCTTTTCGATTTATGAAATGACCAGTATACAAGGCACTGTTCGACGTTTTCGATGCACTAATGGTGGGATAAAAACTGGTTTTATTACGTCATATACATATAAGCTATGTAACTTATTCAGCAGCTGAGCTACATGGACATTAGCACCCCAGGGAGGTACTCTGAATTCTGCGTGCTACATAGGCTGGGGCTATTTTATGGGGTTTAAAATTTTAAACTTTAGTATTTTGGGCTGGGTGGGGTTAGGAGAAAATTGTTATTTTTTATGGGCCTGGCCATTTAGCAGATATTTTGGGAGGTCACTTCTAAACCAGAATATTTTCTTGGTACTATCAAATATTTTTGGTATTTTTAGCTTTAAACGCTTACTGCGTGTTGTTGACACAATATATCACTTATATTAGAAGCTGTTTTAGTTATGTTTTTATTTTCCTTGCTGCACAGCAATTCGAAACTATTCTGTTAGATACTGTTTAAAGCTCTTTTGTTATCAAATACAATCATTATAGGCAGAAATTAGTTAAATCACATTTCGTTTTCTTGGGGGTACACTGTTTTGGCTTTTTTATTTGGGGTGGGGGGGGGGGGGGGTCGAGCACTAGATGCTCGGTCCCAGCCTATGTAGCAGACAAAATTCCACTCACCCACCCACACACAACCCTAACCCCCGGATTGAGCACATCATGTCAAAAGGCTCATGTACGTATATCCGAAATACATGACGGGTTACTCGGGAAAATCCACAAAAACGAACACAATCATATGTACGTATAAAGCTTCGAAGGAAGGCATGAATTTAACCACAAAACACAAAACAAATGTGACAAACAGAGGAGAAATGGCAACATAATAAATTGTAGTTGAACTGCTTGGGATGTGACTATTCTGAATTTCAGAGCTTGATCGTTAGCCAAGCCATACCTTCTTGTTTCAAGACGGAACGGGCCTCTGACTACTATTAGATATTTTTATGCTGGAAAGGGAATATAGTGGAGTCCCTGCCCGTCCGTCCGTCTGTGCGTGCGTGCGTCCGGAACTTAAACGCGGCCAATAACTTTCTTATTTCTGGATGGTTTTGAAATAATTTTGCAGAAATGTTAACCATCATGAGACGATGGGTCGCGCGCAAAACCCAGGTCCTTACCTTTAATGCCAAGGTCATATTTAAAGGTCAAATGTCAAAAAAGGGGCCCGAAACTTAATCACAGTCAATAACTTTATTATTTCTGAATGAATTTTGAAATTACTTGGTAGAAGTGTTCACCATCATGAGACGATTTGCAGCGCGAAAAATCAGGGGCCGTATCTCCAAGGTCAAGGTCGTCCTTAGAGGTCAAAGGTCAAAATGGTTCCTAAACTTAAACATAGTCAATAACTTACTTATTTCTTGACGGAGTTTGAAATTACTTGGCAGAAATGTTCAACATAAAGGGGTGATGTGTAGCGCGCAAAATCCGGGGCCGTACCTCCAAGGTCAAGGTTATACTTAGAGGTCAAATATAAAAAAGGGTCCGAAATTTAAACACAGTCAATGACATGCTTATTTCTTGATGGATTTTAAAATTACTTGACATGAATGTTAACCATAATGAGATGATGTATCGCTCGCAAAACCCAGTTCAGTACTGCAATGGTCATGGTCGTATTTAGATGTCAAATAAGAGGTCTAAACACGGTCAATAACTTTGTTATTTCTGGATGGAGTTTGTTACTTGGTAGAAATGTTCGCCATCCTGAGACCATGTGTCACGCACAAGACTCAGGGCATTTCCTCCAAGGTACTTAGAAGTCAAGGGTAAAAAAAGGTTCGAAACCTAAACACGGTCAATGGCTTTCTTATTTCTGTATGGATTATGAAATTACTTTGCTGAAATGTTCACCATCATGAGACAATGTGTCACGCACTAGACCCAGGTTCATACCTCTAAGGTCAAGGTCATATTTGGAGGTCAGATGCCAAAAAAGTGTCGAAAACTTAAACACTGTCAATAACATTCTATGCATTAATACGAACATAGACATACTTTCAGGGGCGGGGGGCATCCGTGTCCTGTGGGCGCATTTCTTGTTTCATACATGTATTTCTATTAACAGGCAAACAGAGGGAAACACGGAAACTTTATTGATCAGCTGGAAGAGCTAGATATTCCACCCTACTTGTTTACCCAGAGGTGCGTCGAAATACCGACAATATCAGTCAATCATACGGACGGACGATTTAACGTCGCTGTGCGCTCCAAAATACAACAGAATACAGTTGGGCACATAAGACAAGACAGATATGTTTGGTTTGACACGTGATCAAAAAAGCAATTGCACATCGGCTTAGACCTAAATTGACACAGTTGTCAGAGCGAGTTGTTCCTGCGTAAGCATAATAACCAAAGAACCTTCCAATTTACTGTGTCATATGTGGACAACCTCAGTGAATGATTAAACAGGTTCACCTTGGTCTAGATATAATGTATGTTTGTTATCTGTAAAACCTCATCACGTGAACAAGTCCGTGAAATGAACACCCCCTTACACCCCACTTTATATAGAGAAAACTGGGGTTTACGGGGGTAAACAATATTTTTCTTATTTCTGCTCCAAGACATAGGTTGTGGGTACTCGTTAGAACCGCCTCAATGAGGCGACTCTAACGAGTACCCACAACCTATGTTTGCAGTATAAATAAGAAAAATATCACAGATTTTCGTCAGAAAAGTAGCCATTTTGGAGATGTAAATATTGCACTATATCGCACGGGTGTGTTATCGTAATGTGAGTGGATTGCTTAGCAGGTTCATCATAGTCAAGATATTATGTATGATCATTGTGATTTCGGAAAGGAAAACACTCGTTCAAGTTCGCATATGTGTATGTAGTGTGTCTCCGTGTCTGTATGAGGCCTTGAAAGTGCTATGATACATTGCTCGCTTCCTGCTTGCCAAGTGAGTTACAAGAGCCAATAAATTCAACCCTTAACCCATTGTATACAAGTGGACTCTTCCATTGCTTTTTTATTTTATTTGAGAGTTAACGTCCCCATTAACACTGTATAGGTCATTTCGGAGACGTTGCTTTCAGTTTTGTGTGACTTTTACCCGATATTGAAGTGAAATGACATCTCAAGTCCTGACGCCCAATAAAACCAAAGGGGTTTATAAGCATGGACGGTCCGACTCCCCTCGTTAATTGCAGGCCTCAGATTCTATGACTGTTCCAGCGTAAAGGCTTATGTTGGTTGGTACCTGATACTTTGTCTCTGGTCGAGCCCATCGGAGTCTAACTGTTGGTGTTCTTCTACTCAAGTATTTCAGTGGTTTCTTGCCGTCCAGTCCTCATGGTTGTTTCGTCTCTGTGGTTGTTTGATATTTATGTTCACGCAGATGTTGCACTGATGAGTTAGGAGGCCTTCATGCGGACTGAACAAATTATTTGTCTTAATCGAGACGGAAGTAAGGGCGACGATTGTGGCCACGTAATATCGATTTAAGCCCTCCAGTGGCATCCGTTTCCGCTGACCGTTCCAAGGCTGTTCTTCTGTCGCGGTTAATTTTTGTTATAGTTTGTCTTTGGGTGTTTGTGTCGCTTATACTATTTTATTTTGGAGAGCCTATTGGCCATTTTGTGGGAAAGTAGCTGTCCTTTTGGCTTTCCGCTTTTGATGTTTGCATTAGGGTCTGTTGTTTCATGTTTGTGTTCCTTAGGGAGCTGTGGGTTAATTGTATCGATTCCTGATCATTGCCTTCACTTCTATTTTGCACCGCTTTGCCTGGGCAGGCTTAGATCCTCTAAGCGGTTAACCAGTACACGTGTGCGGTCGGTCTCAGCTCTGCATTGAAGCATCATGCAGCCTATCTATTTCTTCAAGCCCCGATGGGCGGGGGTGATCTTACAGTATTGTCTGTCTTCAGGATGTTCACATAAATGAAAAAATGGAATCATTTATAAAGGCTCAGTGGGGGTACGACATTTATTTCAGTTCTTACACAACAATGAGTAGAGGGGTAATGATACTGATAAATGATAATTTTGAACAAAAGGTGAAACGAGTTAAATCTGATAAAAATGGTAATTATTTAATTTTAGATATGGTTATTCAAGATAAAGAAATTAGTTTAGTAAACCTATACGGGCCAAATGAAGACAACCCTCATTTTTATGAAAATATATTAAACAAGATTACAGAATTTGTAAATGAAAATATAATCATGTGCGGGGACTGGAACTTGGTATTAGATGCAGAAATGGATAGCTTTAATTATGTACATATTAATAATCTTAAAGCTAGGAAAGTAGTTATAAACTTATTAGAAGAACATATTTTTATAGATGTTTGGCGGGTAATGAACGAAAACATTAGGAAATATACATGGTGTAGATTAAGCCCTTCAAAAAAAAATAAATAAAAAAAAAACAAGCTCGATTAGATTACTTTTTAGTAAGTGAATATCTTTTTCAATACGTAATAGATACTGATATTGTTTCTGGCTATAGATCTGATCATTCTGGCATTGTTATAAAATTAAAATTGCAAGATTATGAAAGGGGAAAAGGATATTGGAAATTTAACAATACTTTATGAAAAGATAGAAAATATATCGAAGAAGTGAAACGGACGGTTGAAGAAGTGAAGCTTGCATACAAGACAAATGAAAATTTAAGGCAAAATGAAAATATTTCCGATGAAAACATAAAATTCAATATAAATGACCAGTTATTTTTAGAAACTTTATTAATGATCATAAGAGGAAACACAATAAAATATACTTCAATAAAAAAGAGAAAAAAAATAGAAGAAGAAAATAAGCTGGAAAATGAAATAAGTATTTTAGAGGAAGTAATTGGAAGCAATTTTAGTAATGTGAATTTTGAAAAAATCCAAAGTTTAACTAAAATGAAAGATAGGCTGGTTGATATAAGGAAAGAAAAAATTGAAGGAGTAATGTTAAGATCTAAATGTAGGTACCAAGACTTAGGGGAAAAACCATCAAAATATTTTTTAAGTTTGGAGAGCCGAAATTTTACAAATAAAGTAATGACAAAATTAGTCGATGAAAATGAAACAGAAGTAACAAATACAAAAGATATTTTAAATTGTCAGAAAAGATTTTATGAAAAATTATATGATAAACAACCAACTTTTGATAAGAGATCAATTGAAGATATAGTCGCACAAACTACAATTAAATTAACAGATTTAGAAGCAGAAAAACTAGAAGGGGAAATTACATATGAGGAACTATTAACGGCACTTAATGGCATGAAAAATGATAAAAGCCCTGGATTAGATCGCTTTACTGTTGAATTCTTTAAATTCTTTTGGTCTGACATCACGTGAACAGGTCCGTGAAATGAAGACCCCCCTAAACCCCACTTTATATAGAGAAAAGTGGGGTTTACGGGGGTCTTTATTATTGTTCTTATTTCTGCTCCAATACATAGGTTGTGGGTACTCGTTAGAACCGCCTCAATGAGGCGGTTCTAACAAGCACACACAACCTATGTTATGAGCATTTATAAGAAAAATATGGCAGATTTTCATCAGAAAAGTAGCCATTTTGGAGATGTGAAAAATGCACTATGTCGTACGGGTGTGTTATCGTAATAAATCGGAATTTTCGTCTTAAGATCTATAAATTATGGATATAGAGAAGGTGCTCTATCAGTTACTCAAAAACAAGGGGTTATTACATGTTTGCCTAAACCAGGAAAATCAAGGCATTATTTAAAGAATTGGCGCCCTATTTCGTTACTAAATGTTGTATATAAAATGGCATCATCGGTAATATCTATAGAGTTAAAACGGTTTTAGATAAATTTATAAATGATGAACAGAAAGGCTTTATTTCTGGTAGATTTATCGGAGAAAATATTAGAACTGTCTATGATATTTTATTTGAAACAAAAAATCGAAATATACCAGGCCTATTATTGTCCATTGATTTTGAAAAGGCTTTCGATACAGTATCCTGGGAATTTATTGAAAAAGTTTTAAAATATTTTAATTTTGGTTCTTCATTTATTGCTTGAATTAAACTATTTCAGGGGGGGGGGGGGGGTTCAGAGTCCTGTATCATTCAAAACGGTTTTATGTCGGACTTTTTTAAATTGAAGAGAGGATGCAGACAAGGTGATCCTATTTCCCCCTATGTATTTATTTTATGTGCCGAAATTCTGGGACGAATGATACAGAAAAGTAATGAAATAAAAGGAATAGAAATTAACGAAAAAGAACTTAGACTCAGCCAATACGCAGATGATACACAAATATGTTAGATGGTAGTGAAAAGTCAATAAGAGAAACTTTGAACATTTTAAATACTTTTTATCATATGTGTGGCTTGAAAATAAATGTGGAAAAAACGAAAGCCATTTGGATAGGTAGTTTAAGTAATTCCACAATAAAGTTCTGTAAAGATTATAAACTTGATTGGGCACGGGGACCTTTTAAGATTCTGGGAGTTTCATTCACAACAGAAGTTTTTGACATATGGGATGGTAACGCTAATGATATTTTTTCTAAGGTAGAAGGTCTATGTAAACAGTGGTCGAAAAGAAAATTAACTCTTTTAGGAAGAATAACCGTCATAAAATCGTTAGCTCTAGCCAAGTTCATCCATTTTTTTTAGCTCTGCCCTGGTGAATTAGTAAAACGGTTGGAGAATTTTTTCTTCAAATTCTTGTGGAACTCTGCACCAGACCGAGTTAAAAGAAGCATAGTTATTAAGAACCTAGCATCAGGGGAACTTAGAATGATAAATATTCATATCTGTATAAAAGCTTTAAATTATCTTGGTGGGAAGAATTATTCATAGTTCGGAAACCAGATCATTGTCTATACTAGCAAACATTGATTAAAAAAAAATATTAAGTACTATATCTGGTTATTTTGAAACAATTGATATCCAAAACCAATTTTGGAAAGATCTTTTAAGAAATTGGGAAGAGTTTTGTCACAAATTGGAGGTAAAACACCTCAAGATATTTTAGACTCACCTTTACGGTATAATAAAAAAATAATAAAGGGGCAGACATTTTGTATTCATGATTGGTTTAAAAAGGGTCTAACTATGATTGGTGACCTTTTTGATGAGAATGGAAATATATATGATTTTGACACTTTGAAGCATATTTATGGGCTGAGAGGTACGTTTTTAGATTTATACTCTCTACTAAGGAAAATTCCGGAAAATTGGAAAACGATATTAAGTAATAACAAGATTTTATGTATTACCAACCGATTTAATGTTAAATGCAATCTATTAGTAAAACAAATTATTAAGGACAAAAAAGGGGGGTAGACATTTTTATGATATAATGATTGACGCAGATAAGCTAGACATACAAAATAAATGGACACAACAAACAGGAAATATAAGTGATGACGAATGGAAAAAATATAATAAATTATAACAGCATTGAAATATGTCAAATTAAAAGATTTTCAGTATGAAATAAACAATAAAATTTTAGTAACCGAATCGTTTTTATTTAAAATAAATAAAATAGACGATGAGTTATGTGAATACTGTAAAGACAAATCAGAATCCATATATCATTTATTTGTGGAGTGTGACAAGGTTAAGCAATTCTGGAATGAACTGAAAGTATGGTTAAGAGGTAATTCAAACATATTAATAGATTTAAAATAAGAAACATATTGTTCTCTTACCAGGATAATAACCAGATGATAAATTATATATTCGTCTTGGCGAAATATTATATTTACAGTAACAAGTTTTTTTAAAAGTGAGTTAAATATAAATAAATTTATATCTATGATGAGGGAAAAATTTAAAATGTAAAATTCTAACACAGCACGCCTATATAGGCAATGGAAAATAACCGTGTTTTATTCTACAACAAATCACGGCAAGGAAGAGCGAGACGAGTGACGTCATTAAAAACAGCAAATTTATGACGTCACTAGTCGATTTCCTTGACGTTGGACGGTGTAGCGTCCTTTTCTCGCATCGAAAACGTTAGAAAATGATATAAATGCATGTGATTCAGTCGATAATTTTAGCGGGATTTCTTCTAACAATGGCGATAATTTGTGAGAATTTGAAGGAAACAACAGCATTATTGCCGATTTTCAGCGTGTTAGAATCGAAATAGATCAGCTCTAGTCTGTGATTTGTTGAGTAATAAATCACAGTTTGTCGGTCAGTTGAAAGTAGACTTTCGTGATTTGTCTACTTTACAACTGACCCCAAACTGTGATTTATTACTCAACAAATCACAACTAAAGCTGATCTATTTCTTAAACATATAGGGTATATAAATAACAATGTAAACAAGTTTTTCTCAAAATGGTCACCCTTATATAACTACTTCAATACACATTTACGGTAAGATTCAAGAATTGTTGTATTATTATTGCTATTTATTTTAGTTTACTCATTATTTGCTTATTCATTTATTTTAGCCAACGTTAGATGAGTATGATTGACAGTATCTTCTTAGATATAAAATATAGTAATTTACATTTTTGGGTACAACTTGCAGTTTTATTGGGGAGTGATTGTCCGTACATATTAGAAGATTTGAGGAGTTTCTGAACACATGTATTCCATTATTTGTTATAAAGTATCTATGGACTTAAATCGTATATTCTGTTTTATTTTATTTTAATATGCGCTAGGAACTACAAAAAACCTCCCAACTTTTCTATCGTTCTCCTTTATATTTCATACTTCCTTTTTTATTTCTATTTTTTTCCTCCTTTATATTCTTTCTTTTTTGTTATTTATTTCTTTAATTATTTATCCATTTTTTATATTTTTAGGACAATGTTTCATTTTGTAGCTAAAGTGCAAACATGCTAAGGAGTTTATATATGAAAAAATGTATTGTGAAATGTTTTGTGTATATATATATATATATATATATATATATATATATATATATATATATATATATATATATATATATATATATATATATATATGTACTTGAAGATAACGAAAATAAAATTATAAAAAAAACAAAACAAAAAAAAAACAGTGTCCTCGCTGTGCGCTGTAAGGATGCCCTTTGCCGCCGCAGTTTATGCATCTTCCATATTTTTTTCTCCCTAGAGGTGGCTGGTGAGCATAATGCGTGGGTGTGGGGGAGGGGGATGCGTGAACATCCAAAACGTTCGATCTTCATGAACTAGACAAAACTCGTATGTTCTTGAGGGGACTTTAGATCCTAATAGAAGATTTACAAATATTGACCCACTTTATAGGGGAAGCCCCCGATCTAGACACTGCCAAATAGTGAAGATACAGATCAGACGCTGCATTTCGCGGCGTCTGTCAAGTTCTGCACTGTTTGTAAAAGGTTCAGCAATTTTTATGCCCCCGCAATTCGAAAAATGGTGGAAAGGGCATATAGCGTTGCCCCTGTTCGTCCGTCCGTCCGTGTGTCCGTGCGTCCGAAACTTAAACGCAGTCAATAACTTCCTTATTTCTTGATGGATTTTAAAATTACTCGGCATAAATGTTAACCATCATGAGACGATGTGTCACGTGCAAAACCCAGGTCTGTACCTCCAAGGTCAAGGTCATACTTAGAGGTCAAAGGTCAAAAAAGAGTACGAAACTTAAACGCATTCAATAACTTCCTTATTTCTTGATGGATTTTAAAATTACTTGGCATAAATGTTAACCATCATGAGACAATGTGTCACGTGCAAAACCCAGGTCTGTACCTCCAAGGTCAAGGTCATACTTAGAGATCAAAGGTCAAAAAACAGGGTCCGAAACTTAAACGTAGTCAATAACTTTCTTATTTCTAGATGGATTTTGAAGTTACTTTGTAGAAATGTTAACCATCATGAGGCGATGTGTCACGTGCAAAACCCAGGTCCGTACCCCCAAGGTCAAGGTCATACTTAGAGGTCAAAGGTCAAAAAAGGGTCCGAAACTTAAACGCAGTCAATAACTTACTTATTTCTGGATGGATTTTGAAATTACTTTGAAGAAATGTTAACCATCATGAGACGATGTGTCACGTGCAAACCAAGATCTGAACCTCCAAGGTCAAGGTCATACTTAGAGGTCAAAGGTAAAAAAAATTGTCCGAAACTTAAACGCAGTCAATAACTTTCTTATCTCTGGATGGATTTTGAAATTACTTGGCAGAAATGTTGGCCATCATGAGACAATCTGCCTCATACAAAACCAAGGTCCTTACCTCCAAGGTCAAGGTCATACTTAGAGGTCAAATGTGAAAAAGGGTCCAAAGCTTGAACAGGGTCAATAACTTTCTATGGATGAAAACGAACATAGAGATATTTTCAGGCGGGTGCATCCGTGTCCTATGGACGCATTTCTAGTCTGAAAATATGTTGTTGTTTTTTTAATTAATACCCGTAAGCCATTATATCTTGAAACGGACCACTTAAACTCAAAATAATGATCCATGGGAGTGATAGCTGACCAAATTGTTTGAAATTTATCTAAACCCATCACGTGAACAAGTCCGTGGAATTAACATCCCCTAAACCCCACTTCTAGCTGCCCAGCAAGAAAAGGTGGCACATCACACTTTGATTAATAGCATAAAGATTGACTCTGTTTATTTTACATACTCGAGTACCATATAAAAAGATCAGTTGATGAATATGATAAGGTTGCGTAAGGAACTTAGTGGACACTTTGTATGGAAAGTTGTGTTTCAAACTTTTTGCTGTGCCCTGACTGAAGGCGTATAACTGTTATAAGAACTTTAGTCACAAAAAATAATATAAAGTTGTCCACAAGATATCGTTTTAGTATGTATCTCATTTGTTTCAAATGAAGTTCATAAGGACAGAAAACATATTTACAATTCATCCATAATAATCAGATTGACTGTAAAAATGCATTTTTCTAACGATTCAATTGAAGGTTGTTGGTTGAAATATTGTCAAAATAATGTAAATATATAACATAAAATCCGTTTATAAGGGCACTACAAGTCATGTTTACGTGATGAAAACGAAATTTGATAAAAACTAGCCAATATAATTTGTAGGAATGTACATAAAAATAATAATACTAATAATAACAAAAATAATAAAAATAATAGTAATAATAATATCACAACAATCTTAACAACTACTACTTCCACTACTTCTGATAATAATGTTAATTATGAAAACGATGATGAAAAGAATTAAACTAAGACTACTACTACATGGGTCCCTGCCAATCGGGATTTGCAGAAATAAAATGTGCTGCATAATGGTTCAACACAGAGCTGAAACTAACCACACATGAGTACTAGTTAACCGCTTAAAGGATCCGCATGACCAGACAAAAAGGTGCGAGTCGGACAGCCCCTACATGTAAACATTTGTGTTTGTTTGGGCGTCAGGGCTTTAGATGACATTTCATCTCAATGCGGAATAAAAGCTCCACGAAATTGGAAGCAAAGTAGAAGTAAAACAAAGAATTGATACAGGAATTGATACAATTAACTTACTCCACCCATAGTCTCCAAAATGACCTAAAAGGTGTTGACGGGGATTCAAACAAACTACTTCTACTAATACTACTACTTATCATAATGATAATTTTAATACTAAAATCAATTATAATAATAATTATACTCTAACTATAGCTTTTACTACTTGCCTGCTTAGGCAAAGTGGCGATAGTCGGACTGTCCATGCATATATAGACCCTATTCATGTATTAATTTCATTGCGATGTCATTCATTTCATCTCAATTTAGGGTATAACACTCCTATAAAATGTGAGGCAGCGTCTCCAAAATGACCTAAACAGTGTTGTCGGGTACACTAAATCTCATATCAAATTAACAATACTGCACTTATTACTACTCCCACTACTTCTACTACTACTGCTACTACAATAATAATAATGATAATAAAAATTTCAATAATCAAAACGATAATTACAATAATTATACTAACTACTTCTTCCACCACTTCTTCAACTGCTACTGCTACTTTCACAAGTATTATGATCTTGATAATTATTGTTATTATTATTATTGTTATTGTAATATATGTGTTGGGAAAAATGAATAAACACTTGCTGAAAATTCACCCGTAATAATAATAAATATAGAAAACGATGATTGAGTTGATAATAATAATAAAAATAATAATAATACATAAACACACACGGAATTAATGGACTCCTGTTGTTATTGATGTTGAAAATGGGGGTGCTAAGTACATCTATAAAGAAGACCAGTCTCTTTGTTGATTACGCTTGTCGGTTTGTTATATCCATAAGGCTGGGGACATTGATCAGTCATTGTCGAATTCACCCTGTTACACGGTTAAATTGAACACAGTTTTCCACAAAGATGATCAAACTGACAAGACAACCGGTCATGTTGAATATAATACTGCAAGTTCAGTTGTCATGTCGACACGGTCAAATAATTCTAGTTAATAAGTTTATAACCGAACGGTTGAATAATAAGATAGCATTGCCTGTTCCTTTCCAAAATAGTCGAATCACTTGATATGACACTTTTTTCTTGTCTTATTTCTGCTCCAAGACATAGGTTGTGGGTACCCGTTAGAACCGCCTCAATGAGGCGGTTCTAACGAGCACCCAAAACCTGCAGTTTACAGTATAAATAAGAAAAAAAATCACAGATTGTCATCAGAAAAGTGGCCATTTTGGAGATGTGAAAAATGACTATGTCGCACGGGTGTGTTACTGTAACGCCCGGGACAAGCTCACTATTTTCACTCTTGAAGTTAACATTGATGGGTGCATTGTTCTCGCAGGCTGAGAAGTCTGGGTCAGGGCGCAGAGTAACTGTTGTCCTTAAGGTCGGACCATTACGAAAGCACGTCCATACAAATACATTGTAAATCTTACCCCTGAAAAAAAATGAAAATTTTAAGATAAAAATAATTGTGATATTTTTCTTATTTTTGCTCAAAATATAGACTGTGTGTTCTCGTATATGGTAAAATTGATGAGGCGGTTCTGACGAGTACCCATGGTCAATATTTTAGAGCAGAAATAACAAAAAATAAAAAGGTTTACACCTGTAAACCCCAATTTTACCATATACAGGTGGGGTTCAAGGGGGTCAAATTTATTTAGGCATGTTTTCGCGATGATTCAGATATCCACCGACGCATTTTCCCTTGTAGCAACTCGTTTCGTTTAAGCTGAAATTCTTTCAAAGTATGTGTAGCTGCTGTCGTTTTAAACATTTTATTTTCGACTCCTTTATTCATTTAGGTGTTTTTTTGGTTTTACTGCCCTTTCAAGATTATTTTACTCATATCGAGTCGATCGTTAATCAGAGGTGGGCGAAAACCGGGGTACCCGGAGAAAAACCACCTGAGCTTCCGTTGCAGAACTTGGCGTCTAACATGTGACCCGAGCGAGGCTCGAACCCTCAGCGGTGAGAGACCGTTACGAGATGGAATAGTAAAGTAGAAGTAAAACAAAGATCAGGAATCGATACAATTAACTTACTCCACCCATCAAAGACACCAAAGGGAAAGAAAAACAAACATTAAGCCACCAGACCATAATGGAAACCTAAACAAAGGAAGGCCATAAGGACATTTACTTTCCCACAAAATGGCCA
The DNA here is from genome assembly GCA_963580285.1 of Lucinisca nassula. Lineage (NCBI taxonomy): Eukaryota > Metazoa > Mollusca > Bivalvia > Lucinida > Lucinidae > Lucinisca > Lucinisca nassula. Next base: position 121,297 of record CAUZLF010000731.1, on the reverse strand, counting down.
TATGGCCATCCAAAATAAAAAGACACAAGTGATACACACAGTAAGTAACAAACAACACCATAAATAAACCGCCACAGAAGAACCGCATTGGGACGGTCAGTGGAATGATTTCCACTGGGGGGCTTAAATCGATTTTACGTGGCCACAATCCTAGCCCTTACTTCCGTCGCGATTTAGACAAATAATTTGTTCAGTCCGCATGAAGGCCTCCTAACTCATCAGTGCAACATCTCCGTGAACACAAAAATCAAAGAACCACAGAGGTGAGACAACGGTGAGGACTCGACAGCAAGAAACCACTGAAATGCTGGAGCAAAAGAAAACCAACAGTTAGACTCCGATGGGCCCGACCAGAGACAGAGCATCAGGCACCAACCAACATTACCTTGAATTAGATCTCTCTAATTCTCAATAAGCCTTTACGTTGGAGCCGTCATAGAATCTGAGGCCTGACCCACCGGCGTGCAATTAAAGAGGGAAGCAAAGTTGCCAACCGTGATTGGGTTAACCACCATGCATGCAGTCTGTCGTATAACATCCATGTTGTACCCAATCTTTTTATATCGAAGAATGATTTTACGAAATTGTGTGCTAAAGTCATTACGGTTATATATTTTTCTGAATTTATACACTAAGTAACCATAAAATTCGGGTTCCGATAGACCTTGTTGCAGAAGAGATTTAAGTCCAATACTGAATTTTGAAATTAAATCAGAATGGCGTCTATAAAATTTTGAAAAGGCTTTGCGTAGTTTATGGTACCGATAACCCTGATTAAGGAGTTTAGCCGTTAATAATTTATTACGAGTGTTGAAGTCAGTTACATTACTACACACTCTAGCAAATCGAATTAATTGCGAAATATAAACGCCATAGGATGGCGCACGAGGAACATCACCATCCAAAAAAGGAAAATTTAAAATCTCAAAATCAAAGTCATCGCGTTTATCATAAATTTTGCACGAAACAAATCCATACACAATAGATAGATGTAAATCCAAAAACGGGGCCTCGGTATCAGAAGAATTTGCTTTATTTAACTGAAATTCAGGGGGGTAAATCTGACTGATCAAATCATCGAAATAGGTATTTTTTTTTTTATTTTTTTTTTGGTTTGGGTTTTACGGCCCTTTCAAGATTATTTCACTCATATCGAGCCGATCGTTAATCAGAGGTGGGCGAAAACCGGAGTACCCGGAGAAAAACCACCTGACCTTCCGTTGCAGAACTTGGCGTCTCACACGTGGCCCGAGCGAGGCTCGAACCTACGGCGGTGAGAGACCGAAATAGGTATTATCAATATTTAATAAATCATCTAAATATCTAGAAGTGGAGCTTAAAGCTTCAATAATTTCAGATTGGTTATCAATGGAAAGTGACAACATGAAGTCTCTTTCATAACAATACAAGAACAGATCAGCCACAAGAGGTGCGCAATTCATACCCATCGGAATACCCACAATTTGTCTAAATAACTTAGAACCGAATCTAATATAAATATTGTCAAGTAGAAAGGTGAATGCATCACACACTTTCTGACATGACCAAAGTGTATAATTCTTATGCTCTTTAGAAGTGAAAAAAGCATTTCTGACATTACATGCAAGATAGAGAGAATCTTCTCTGTGAAAAGCCCATTCAATTAAATCATTAAGCTTTTCTTTTATAAGATTATGAGGAAGTGTAGTGTAAAGAGTGGAAAAATCGTAAGTAGACAGACTTGAAGCACGAAAATGTCTGGATTTCAATTTATTTAAAACCTCATTCGAATTTTTTATAGACCAAAACAGATTTTTTCCTGATCTTTCAAAGACTTTATCACAATATTTAATTACATGCGTTTTAATAGCAGTAAGACAGGAAGTTAATAATTAAGAAAGTTCAGTGGTAGTGCAAGAGCTAGAATTTGCAATAAACCGTGCTTTGTAAGGTCTTTTATGAAGTTTTGGTAGCCAGTATGGCGTAGGAAGCTTGTCTTGGCCTTCGTTAACTCACACAGCAAACTTGGTGGCTGAAAGACATGTTTATCTACTATAGCTCTCTCTTCAGCTGAAGGCTGAAGTTCATAGGCCTTAGTACCACCAAGCTCCTGCTTCAGCGTGTTAACAAAGTGGAGCCGTCACACAACGACGACGTTGTTAGCGGCCTTGTCTGCAGGGGCAAAAACAAACTTCTTATGAAATTCTTGAATACCTAGTTTAAGATGACGTAAAGACGTCTTGGGCTTAGGAGGTAATAAGTTAGTATTTTGAGAATAGAAAGAAATGCGTTTATTCACTAGTTTTAAAATGCTAAGTTTCCAGTCCTTAAGGGCTTTATGATCAACATACTCTCGCTTACACCGTCGATTACCGAATTCATTCAAGGAAGCAAGGGTAAACCTTTCTGGTGCTTATGCACATCTAAGTTATTTTGAGTAGGTATATGGCAAAGCAGCGCAACTAAAATATTTTAGGCCATATATTTTTTTCATGCCAGTCACAATGTTGTGGATATTCGTACTGGCGGGAGTTATAGTATGGTCTGTAGGGAAGTTTCATTATTTTTTCCCTAAAGGAAATACAATTGTAACGGAGATCAATGATCTGCTGAAACTTACTGTATGGCTATGATTGTGGATAGTTTCTTTACTTCTCACAAATTTGGCGAGCTAGCACGGGTATGCATGATTATCCTGTAGTATTCATAGATATAAATACCCTGAAAAATGGACCAGCAGCATCAGGGAGATAGTGTAAGGTTACACACAACATTGTGACGGGCCAAACAAGACGCTTCGACGGCACATAATGTCAAGACGACGTGTGTTGACATGCTGCTCCCTGGTCTATAGGAGCAGGTATTGGTACGAGTCTCAGGGAAGAAGTGCCCTGCAGAGGCGGGCATCCCCATAAATCTGACCGACCAGACCAGTTGACTGGCAGAAGTTCTTACGGAATAGAATATTCCAAATATCCAGAGATTAAATAAAATGGAAGTGAAGGCAATGACCAGGAGTTAAGACCCTGACTTGCGGTAAGAAGAGTGATTCTTCATTTGAAAGCCCGGGTACACCAGTGCGTCGAAATAATCTACCCCAAGTGGACTTATATTTTTTGCTGGCAAGCTATTTTTTGTTGTTGTTGGTTCATTTTTTTATTTGCTTCTATATAATTTTAACATCACCGTCCCGAGCACAAAACGTAGTTTTGCCTTCGGGCTTGCGCCATGAAATGATTACAGAAGCAAATAAATGTAGTGTTTAGAGTTGGTATTATTGTATATAGTTACTGTTAATTATTTATGTCTTGTATATAACATCTGTCTTGTGCCTTACCCCACAGTTGCCCGTTAACCTGTCAGAGATCAACCCCAGTCGTCTTGTCAACATTCGGGTTTGCGGGACGCCGTAAACCCACATGTAACAGAGACCTAATGTTTAAGAGTCAGCGCTCTTATCCACTTGCCCACGGAGGCCCGTTTATTTATAGTAAGCTTCTTACGTATAGTTATTTTGTTCGCACGTTCGTTCGTTCGTTCGTTCTTTCATTCATTTGCTCGTTCGGTACTTCGGCCCATCGGGGCTTGAAGAAATAGATGGGCTGCATGATGCTTCCACACAGAGCTGAAACCGACCACACACGTGTATTGGCAAACAGCTCGTCATTCCCACTCTTGGGGTTAACATTGATGGGTGCATTGTTCTCGCAGGCTGAGAAGTCTATAACCTAACTGGGTCAGGGCGCAGAGTAATTGTTGTCTTTAAAGTCGGACTATTAAGAAAGAACGCCCATACAAATACATTGTAAATTTTACCCCTGAAAAAAAAAGAGAAAATTTTAAGATAAAAATTGTGATATTTTCTTATTTTTGCTCAAAATAAAGACTGTGCGTACTCTTTAGAACTGTCTCATAGAGGCGGTTCGAACGAGTACCCATGATGTATATTTTCGAGCAGAACCCCCCCCCCCCACCCCCACCCCCCCAAAAAAAAAGGTTTACACCTGTAAACCCAAATTTTACCATATACAGGTGGGGTTTAAGGGTGTCAAATTTATATAGGCATGTTTTCGCGATGATTCAGATGTTCGCTGACGCATTTTCCATTGTAGCAACTCATTTCGTTTAAACTGAAATTCTTTCAATGTATGTGTAGCTGCTGTCGTTTTTATCATTTTATTTTTGACGCCTTTATTCATTTATTTTTGGTTTTACGGCCCTTTCAAGATTATTTCCCTCATATCGAGCCGATCGTTAATAAGAGTTGGGCGAAATCCGGAGTACCCGTAGAAAAAACACCTGAGCTTCCGTTGCAGAACTTGGCGTCTCACATGTGACCCGAGCGAGGCTCGAACCCTCAGCGGTGAGAGACCGTTGCGAGATGGAATAGGAAACCTTTCTGGTGCTTATGCACATCTAAGTTATTTTAGAAGGTATATGGCAAAGCAGCGCGGCTAAAATATTTTAGGTAAATATGGTAGGCAAAAGCAAAATATGCCACTCCACGCACAAATCGTGCATAAATCATACGATGTATGCATGAGTGATTTGTGGGGAAATTATTCGCCATGCGTTGTCCACATAAGCCTGATTTTTAAAAGTCGCCAAGAGTAGTATGGTAATACTTTATATGCGCCCTTCTTGCTCTTCCTCTGCCATATTTCCTAAAAGGAGGACAATGATATTATCCTCCACGGAATGTCATTAATCATTTTTGACAGGCATCCCGTATTTCGAGACTACGGAATGTCCCGCTAATCTCATCTGGGTCTACACTGTTTATTGACATGTTAAGGGCGATTTAGCGGTCTCTGATCTGGATCTACTTTCTGCAGCGACCTGAATCGTACGGAATTGATCATTTCTCTGTTTGCAGACGCCTTCAGCTCATTTTTTCTAATAAAACTTTCGAACTGATTTCTGTTTAGTACGGAATTTAACGGCCCAGTCAAGGCTATGAAGGTCATATATGATCTTGCTTATTTGTATGTAATAGTGCAGTAACGATATGGCTACAAGCTGCGTCTAATCTGGGTCTGCATTCTTATTTGTCAAGTCTTCGGTCCACCTAACCTCATAACGATAAGCGTAGCGCGGTTACTGGAGTCACGCGGAGATCGGCGACGTAAAGCTTCTGCGCTTAGTAACATGTTGGGTCGGTCTGTTCTTTGTTTTTCACCGATAACCAGAGAACGGAGTTAAAACATCAGTCCTGATAAATGGTCAGTTTTCTTTATAATCCATTAAAATAAAACAAAAAAGTACAGCCGCTAAAGCCACGTTATAGCTAACCGTTTTGAAAGTTAGTTTCAGCATACATGTAGAAAGTAAACCCATGGCGACAAATGGTGCGACCAGCAGAGACTCAAATCAACCTGCGCATCCATACACTGTGACAAGACCTTTTGCTGATGGTTCTTCGCATAGATCGCAGCCTATATAGTAGGTACATGCGATCAGCGAAGATTCTGATCAGACTGCGCGGATTCATGTTTTTTTATGAAGACGGTAAATCCATGGCGACAACAAGTCTATTGGGTCTCATTTCAATATTTCAAAAGAGTAATACGTGCTAAGTTACGGGATGTCGTAACAAAAGAATAACGCTCAAGATAAATGATTGTGACACTTTAAATAGAGTGGTAATAATTCTTTCCATTCATCAAATCGGCTGGGTGTTATGTCTTACGATGGAATTTAATAATTAATTTGCTACCTCGGTATATATAAAGCCAACGATCCCTCCAAAACAATCTTCATTCTCGAAGAGGATCTCTCTCAGTAATTGTTGGACAAATAAAAGTTGTGCTATAGTCAAATCAAGTGTTTAGAAACTTCCAAGTTCTTAAAGGAACTCATTTTTGATTTTTATTTGCCTTCACTGCAGCTGGTGTTGTGCCGTGTGGCGGCCGTAAAACGTCTCCCCGTACATCAACCATAGTGCAGTTTATATTTTACTTTTGGTCCTTTGAGATCAGCGTCAATATTCTGAGAAATCAGAAATAAATTATTGGTTTAGACTCATATTCTAGACAGGTTTTTAATTATTTGGACCCCAGTTTGATTTATATCAGTCTTTGTATCGACTGCCTATTCGAAATTCGCAAAATTGCAGAGTTTCCTCTGGCTTTCTTTGCCGGATCATTACAGGGTCACTGATGAGGCTTTATTAGCCGAAACTACGTAGTATGACCCATCTTCTGTCTTATGAATGTTTTCATTGCTCTTAAAGGAACTCATTTTTTATTTTTATTTGAATCGACTGCCTATTCGAAATTCGCAAAATTGCAGTATGTTGTCTCTGGCTTTCTTTGCCGGATCATTACAGGGTCATGGATGAGGCTTTATTAGCCGAAACTACGTAGTATGACCCATCTTCTGTCTTATGAATGTTTTCATTGCTCTTAAAGGAACTCATTTTTGATTTTTATTTGAGACGTAAATACAGAATATAAAGTTAAGTTTTTTTTCTTTTGTTGGTTTGTTTGATTATGAGGTTTAACGTTCCTCTCAACACTGTATAGGCTGCTCAAAACATAGATTGCGGGTACTTGATAGAACTATCTCGTCGAGAATTTTAACGTCCCTCTCAACGCTGTATAGGCTGCTCAAAACATAGATTGCGGGTACTCGATAGAACGTTTCCCTCAACACTGTATACTAGGCTGCTCAAAACATAGATTGCGGGTACTCGATAGAACAACCTCTTCGAGAGGTTGAACGTCCCTGACAACACTGTATTGGCTGCTCAAAACATAGATTGCGGGTACTCGATACAACCACCTCGTCGAAAGGTTTAATGTCCCTCTCAACACTGTGCAGGCGGCCCAAAACATAGATTGTGGGTACTCGATGGAACCACCTCGTCGAGAGGTTTAACACCCCTAACAACACTGTAGATGTCATTGTCATTCTGGAGAGGTTGTTTCCAATTATATGGGAGTATTGCCCTGTCGCAAAATGACACCAATTAGGGTTTATCAGCATGTAAGTTAATTGTATCAATTCCTGATCTTTGTTTTACTTCTACTTTGTTTATCAGCATGGGCTCGCATCGCTTTGCCTGGGCAGGGCGGTTTACCAGTTGTAGGTGGGTTTCAGCTCTGCGCGAAAGCATCACGCAATCCAGCTATAAGATTTTTTCTTGGATTTGAGGTTTAACGTCCCTCTCAACACTGTATAGGTCATTTTGGAGACGTTCCTTCCAATTTTGTGGAGACATTTACCAGATATTGAGACGAAAAGACATCTCAAGCCCTACCGCCCAATGAAAACCAATAGGTTTTATAAGCATGGACGGTCCGACTCGCACCGCTTTGTCCGTGCATGTTTAGATCCTCTTAACCCCGTGTGCGGTTGGTTTCTGTTCTGAGCGGAAGCTTCGTGCAACACATCTATTTCTTCAAGGTTATTTTTTTTCCTTCTACATGTCTTTGTTTAATGCGTTAGATACTACAACCTTTCATTTCTACTTTCAGAATGGCTAGACCTTGCAAATTTTGTGGAGTGTTCATGAAAGACCCAGAAGAACTGGAGTCGCACGAGCAACTTCATCGTGATATTGCCTTTCTTAACGGCAACGTAAGTGATGCTTTTCGTCATAATGTGGATTTCAAGTTTACAACGTTATCCTGCTGTTCACGATAATCCTACCTTTTACAAACAGTGTAGATCCAGATCAGATGGCTTCCGGAAATGTTTCTTATTCGGTTTGTCAATTCGAACACAACACATGTAATATAATTTGATTGGCTAATAGACAGAAATGGGTGTTGCCAAGTCAATTATTCAGCAGGATAAGGGTTAAAGTATGGTGGTCTCCCGTTTTTTTTGTCTAAACGCATTGTGAAATATACTAAGTCTTGGATACTTTGATTTTATAGACTAAATTTATACGTTCTATGCTTCAATTTACCATTATAAGATATTATCTAGTCAACATTATTGATGAGGTGGTGCATTAAAAACTGGTTGGTCGTGTAAGTTTTGTTTTACAGAAGTTATGATATCTGATATTATGTACGACTCTACTATAGCTGGCCACTATAATGAAGTTTTATCGTTTCAGGTTCAGTCTAGGAACGATTCTCAAAATGATCAGGGCATAGAAGCCAAAATCCCAGAACAGGAATCCCGGAATGTAAGTAAACTTTAACGTTTTACTAAGGTCTGTTGGAAGCTTCAGACAAATGTTAGTCATGTTAAAACCCAGATAACGTTTTTCACGTGAAATAATAGCAATATGATATTGACATTGTATTTTTAGCTTAACCCTCTGCATGCTGGGTATTTATTAAAGCAGACGACAATTTGAAATATATATTTTTCCCCAAGGAAACAGGATTTGACATTTCATGCAAATATTCTCCTATCAATTTCATGTATTTAAAATACATTGAATCAAAATCACACTCTCTGTATTTTCAGATCTCTGCCAGTCCTGTTACCGTCTATCATTGTGACACCTGCGACAAGGCATATTAGCACAAGAAAACGTTGATAGCTCACGTACGTGCGGCGCACCAAAGACAGGCCATGCATTCGTGCTCCAAGTGCCACAGAACCTTTACGTATCGCACAGATGTTACTCGACACGAGAAAACCTGCACCGGGGAAACAAACCATGACTGTCCAAAGTGCTCTAAACGCTGCGCATCAGCCTACGGGCTTCGACGTCATCTTCAGTGGCACGAGAAAGCCCCCAAGCCTAGATCCAGCGAGTCGAGGAAGGCGACTGCTCCACCACCGGATAGAACAGCGCCCTCCATGACAGAATCTCTTCCGTCTCAGCTCAGATGCCGGCGCTGTACGGAGGTGTTTGACAACCGCCGAGTCTTATACATTCATGGCATGAAAGAACATTACAACCAGCATGGCGGAGCCTTACAACCTCGGCCTTGGGGTCCTAACGAGGCGACACCCTGGGGCGGAGACGATGCTTTGCGCCAGGTGTACGAAGCCAACGCTCCTCTCATTTTTGAGAACCATCGTCAAGGGCCCATTCGGACAACTTATAACTTCCCGGTGACGAATGATGTCAACGTCGATCAACTCATGGTCTTTGCTGACGGCATTTATCAAAGACAGCATAGAGCGTTTCGTCTTAATCTAGTCTTCGGGGTCATCCTTCAACATAGAGAGACAGGTCGTTACAGGTACTTCGTACCCTACTCCAACAGCGGGGTGTTTGAAAGACCTATCTACATCTCGCGAAGGGACGACCTGCAGCGTCTCCGCCGCCAACTACAGGCTAAAGACATCCTCACCGAACGTCCCGACACCAAGTGGATACCCGTGCTTGTGACTAACGTTCATTTTCTGGTAACTTCAACCTTTTACCCTCTGGGTCAAGGCAAGCTGCCAGAATACCTTATGAAGAAGGACAGTCTCTATCCCTTGGTGAAAAATCGACATAACGGGAGGCCCTATGACGATAATCTTTGCGCGTTTCGTTGTCTTGCCCTCCGACGTGGTCACGAGATCAAAAGCATAGAAGGTGCAGCCAAGCGATTGTACCGAGAGTGGACCGACGAACCTATAGAAGACTTCGAAGGGTTGAGTTTTGAGGACTTTCCCGAGTTCGAAACCCGCTTCGAAGTGAACCTTGAAGTCTACAACCTGACAGAAGACGGATTCGCATGGTCGGTTTACAAGTCTAGAGGACAGCATGAGACCTCGATGTACGTCAATTTGTATGAAAATCACCTGTCTTACATTCGGGATTTCGCCGTATACGCTCAAAAATACCAGTGCAGGACCTGCGAGCGACATTTTAAACAGGCTGGGGACCTTCACCGTCACCAGAAAAGCTGCACAAACAAGACCAAGTTCGTGTTCCCGGGCGGGTTTCATCGAGACAGGGACAACATTTTTGATCAACTGGACCAATACGACATCCACGTGCCGGACGACCTACGCATGTTCCAGTGGTACATCTGCTACGATTTCGAGGCCCTCCTGCAAAAAGTACAAGACCAACCGACAGACATGTTGCAGTGGACCCACAAACACGTTCCTGTCAGCGCCTCTCTCTGCAGTAATGTGGAAGGTTACACGGACCCCGTGTGTCTCGTCGACGCCGACCAGGACCAGTTGGTGGCACATATGGTTTCCCGTATGAACGACATTGCCAATCGGGTCTACGAACTAGCTGAGGAGAAGTGGGGGTGGGTGTTGGAAGCCATAGACGTCAAACTCACGGTGAGTGAAGAGAACGGGCTTAATTCTGAGGCGGATGTGAAATACGTAGCGGAGACGAGGTGGATGATGAGACCTTGGAAGATGAATGTGGAACGAAAAAGCCTTCTCATCCGCTTCAGAAAATCTACGGCCGCATGGAAATCTACATGCGACAGGTGCCAGTGCTGGGATTCAATTCGGCCAAGTACGACTTGAACCTCATCAAACGCAGCTTGGCCAAACATCTGAACATGCATGATGAGCCTGGAACGTTCGTAGTAAAGAAGAATAACGCCTACATGTGCGTCGCCACGGAGTCATTGAAATTCTTGGACATGTCCCAGTTTCTGGCCGCTGGGTCTTCTTACGCCGGCTTCCTCAAGGCCTACCACGTGACCAAACAGAAGGGTTTCTTCCCTTTCGAGTGGTTCGACGTCACCAAGATCGAGTCTACCACACTCCCTCTCCACGAGGCTTTCTACAGTCATTTGAAGGGGACCAACATCTCGTAGGAAGAGTACGCGTATTGTCAGCATAGACCGAGAGATGACCTTTCGGGACTTCCTCGTCTGGTACAACAATCTCGATGTTGGGCCATTCGTCGAAGCTGTGGATAAATTCCAACAATTTTATTTCGAGAAAGGCGTAGACGTATTCAAAACCGCCATTTCTGTTCCCGGCATCGCCAGACAACTCTTGTTTAGAACGGCCAGGCAGGAAAACGCCAATTTCGCTTTGTTTGACAAACAGAACGAGGACCTATATCAGACCATTAAACACAACATCGTGGGCGGACCGAGCATCATCTTCACCCGTCACCACTGCGCCGGTCAAACCCGGATTCGAGGCCAGAAGTCATGCGGTGCCATTCTGGGATTCGACGCCAATGCCTTGTATCTCCAGGCCATCGGACAACCCATGCCCGTAGGTCCGTTCGTGCGTCGTCTAGCCGACAACGATTTCCGACCCGAGCTTCGGGACAAATACATGTCCGCCTACTACTGGATGGAATGGCTGGCGCATACTCACGGGATAGATATTCAACACCGACTGAACACCGGACGAGAGGTCACAATCGGAAAATACCCCGTGGATGGTTTCGTACCGGCCTCCATAGAGGGACAAAAAGCCACCGTTTTCCAATTCCACGGGTGTTACTGGCACGGGCATCTGTGTGACGACACGAGAGGGATCAGAGATGAAAAATGGCTAACCACCAGAGCCTCCAACTACCAACGCACGCAGGAGACCACGGCCTATCTGAAAAGGGAGCACGATGTTGTCGAGTTGTGGGAATGCGAGTTTCGACAGTACTGTCGCCAGCATCCCCAAATCAACTACTTTATCGATGCCAGACGCCCGGGATTCTTTCGTTGCCACAAGGGCAAGATCACCGAAGAGGTCATCTTGCGCGGCGTAGTGAAAGGAGAACTCTTCGGCATGGTGGAAATCGACATCGAGGTCCCACAGCAGTGGCCAAGCTACTTTCAACATCCCACCATGACGCCCCACGACCACTCTTCTGTACCAGCGAGATTCCCTTTGAGGCTATCGGACAGCACATGCAGGCGCACATCTGGGAGTATCAGCTTTCGGACCAGTCCAGAAAACTTCTGGTGGGCGGCATGAGAGCCCGACAAATCTTGCTGGCTACTCCGCTTCTCCAGTGGTATCTCAACCACGGCTTGATGGTGACGAAGATTTATCAGGTGGTCGAATTTCAGGAACAACGCTGCTTTCGAAACTTTGTAAAAGAAGTCAGCGACGCTCGACGAGAAGGTGACGCAGATCCAGACACGGCCATCATCGCCGACACCTTGAAAGTTATCGGCAATGCTGGGTACGGCTCCCTGATCATGGACAAGTCGAAGCACAGAGAGATCAAGTATGTCCAAGGCGAAAATGAAACGTCTCTCAAAGTCAACGACCCCCTCTTTCACAAATTGGAATGCCTGGATCCAGAAGTACAATATTACGAAGTCGAAATGGCGAAACGCAAAATCAAACTGGATCTCCCCATCCAACTGGGGTATTTCATCTTGCAATACGCCAAGCTCCGCATGCTGGAATTTTATTACGATTTCATGGATCAGTATGTGGACAGATCCGACTTCGAATACTGCGAGATGGTACATGGCCATTTCCGGGTCCAACCTCGAGGAGATCATCAAACCAGGGATGAAGGATGAGTACCTGCGAGGGCTGCGAGGCTTTTGCACCGATACGGACATCGAAGCCGACGCCAAGTACCACTGGTTTCCTCGCACCTGCTGCGCCAAACACGCGAAATACGACAAACGATTGTTCAAATTAGAGTATCAAGGTTATGAGATGATTGGTTTGTGCAGCAAAACGTACATCGTGCGCAAATCGAAAGTGCTTAAGCCTTCCTGCGCGCGCATGGTTGCCCTGCGAATCTTGAACCGAGCCAGGGGACTGAAGACCAAACCAAGACGTCTGCCATCGAGAAATGTCCACGAATTCAAATTCAGCTCGAAAGGCGTGAGCAAGCGTCATTTTACTGCTCCCATGACCAAGTTTCGACGCGTGTTGAAGACCCGCAAGGCTCAGAGTGGATGCAATCGAGGCTTTAGGGTACGGAACAATGTCGTGTTTACGTATACGCAAGAGAGACGAGTCTTCTCCTACGTGTACTGTAAGAGGAAAGTGCTAGACGACGGCATCCACACGGTACCTCTCGACATCACCTTGTGTCCACTTCCACCAGAAGAACGAAAGATCTGTGATCAGGACTTAATCGACATTTTGGTAGATCTTCACAATGAATAATCATTAAATATATATATTTCCGAGTATTTGCAAACTACCGTCAGTTTAAACATGTATCCCTTCCCGGAGTGTACATCTACTTCCGTAGGGTTTACACAAACTTTTGGCTCTATGGGACATGTAGCAACACCTACCAATGCGCATACAGAGAAGTGATGGAAACACCTACGAATTCTGTTTGAAACTTTATTAAATTTAACACTGTGGTGTAAAATCAGTTCACGGTGTTTTATGCCTTAGCAGTGCGGGAGAAGTTACATTAAATGACTCAAAACTTTTGCTACGGATGTCGTGTTAATCAGTTTTCGCAAATAAAGCACAGTTGTATACAGTTACTTCCGGAATAGAAACTGGAATTATATTTTCATGACGCTTTACGCCCGCAAGAACAAGAAGTCGATGGTCAAGAGCTGATCGACATGTTGGCCAGCAATTTCGAAGATTAGGGGTATAAAATGCGAATGCTTTAAAGTCACCACAGTCATTGTCAAAATGTATCCTTTCCCGGACAGTACGTCAATCGCCGTATCGGGAGTCACCATGAGCGGCAAGAGCTGTTGGACCTTTCGCCTCTTGCGAGAGAAAGACGACATGTTTTCTTCACCGCCAGAGAAAGTGTTGTATTGCTACGGCATCTACCAACCTCTCTACGATACCGTGGAAAAGGAGTTGCCTTTCGTGACTTTCCATCAAGGCTTACCGAGTGAAGACACGTTGAAGGACCTCTCCAGTTCCAGCAGCTGTAACTTGGTGATTTTGGACGACCTGATGGCCCACGTGACAGCATCGTCGGAGATGGAAAGTTTGTTTGTAAAGGGCGTGCTCCATTTACATCTGAGTGTGCTCTACATAAACCAAAACCTATATTGCAAAGGAAAGAACGGTCGCGCGATCAACCTCAACACCCACATCTACGTGCTCATGAAAAATCCCAGAGACGTGTCTCAGCTCTAGTGCTTGGCCAGGCAAGCGTTCTTGGGTAAAAGCGCCTTTCTCATGGACGCTTATAAAGACGCGACTTGGAAGACCTACGGCTATTTGTTGCTGGACTTTTCGCCGGGTGCGGAAGAAGCCTATCGCGTGCGTACCAAAGTCTTTCCCGGAGAAGATACAGTTATATACCAGCAGGCATGAAGAAAATGGTGTTATTGCCTTACGATCGCTATCAACGTTTACTATCGAAGGACGAGCCTCTTACGACGGAACAAATCCCTGTGACGTCGCTTCACGCAGAGGAGGTCTTAGATACAAACGAGAGTGCTTCAAACAGTAACTTTGGGACACCGAAGTATGAGGAGGAGCTCATTTTACGATTTCCAAAGTCCATGCAAAACAGAGTGCGAAGCGTCTTGGATTATATTCAACCCCTTGTTACGTGGAATGACAAAGGAGAAGTATTTATACAGGGTGGGAACATCCCAGGGTCAAATATAGTCGATCTCCTGAAAGTGCATTTGAAAGACTATAAAGAGTTTCATACCGGCCCCGATAGCTCAGTTGGTAGAGTGTCCGCTCCGGGGAACGGGAGGTCTCGGGTTCGATCCCGGGCCGCGACATACCAAAGTCGTTAAAAATGGTACTAGCTGCTCCTCGTTTGGCACTCAGATTTACGGGGTAGAGCTAGGACTGGTCGATCCATTGTCAGGATAATGTGACTGGGTGTGGTATCATGTAATGTGTCTGGGGCATGATACTTCAGTGAGGCAGCACTATAAACGTGAGCATTGAGCTCCCTGTCGCAACCAGACACCGTCGTGATATGACTGAAAAATTGTTGAAAGCGACGTTAAACCCGAATTCACACACACACACACATAAAGAGTTTCATCCAGTCGTGAGAGAGGCATTTCGAACGGTGTTGTATGAGCTCAATGTACCCATGAGCTTGTTGGCACCGAGCGCAAGACAACAGTCAGGAAGGGGTAACCTACCTCCACCCCCGGGCATTCCGTTAAAGAGACAAGAAGATCCAGATCAGAAAAAAAGTCAAATGGCTTCGCCTATGAAGTACGAAGTTTATTTGGCAAGTATCTATTACGATCCCAATCATGCTGGAGCCTACGGAGGAGTGGAAAAATTATACAGAGCCGTGCGCAAGGACGGCAAATTTGTTCTCGGTAGAACCAAAATTCGTAACTGGTTGCTAAAACAAGAAGACTATGCCGTGCATCGAGAAACGCGTTCCAAGTTTAAACGGAGACGCGTCATAGCACCTTTTGTGGATTATCAGTGGGATGTGGATACTGCCAACATGGCGCACTACAAAAAAGACAATGACGGCTACGCTTATCTCGTATTGGCGATCGACATCTTATCTAAATTCGTGTGGACGATGCCCTTGCGGACAACCACGGGTCAAGAAATGGTGGATGCTTTGACTCAGGTCTTCACTTCGGGACGGAAGCCTACCCACCTCCGAAGTGACCCTGGTACAGAAATGGCGAATAAGAAAGCCTTGCTCAAGAGAAGGAGTAGGGTTCTTTGTGACGCATAACGTGGTGAAAGCCTCTTACGCCGAAAGGGCCATCAAAACTATTAAATCGCGACTGATCCGATATATGACCTATAAGCAAACGAGACGCTGGGTCGACATCCTTCCAGACATCACGGCGAGCTACAATGCGACCTACCATCGATCCATCAAAAGATCGCAGCGAAGTGTCAAACCACAAGACTCCGTGGACTTATGGAAACTGCAGTACACCAGTCAGCCTAGCTCGACCGCGAAAAAGCCAGACTCGTCGCGTGTCAGGGACTATAAATGCAAAGTAGGGGATCTCGTGCGTGTGTCTTTTCTGAGGCGCGCCTTTCAACGCGAGTATGACGAGCGATGGTCGAGGGAGCTGTTTGTCGTAAACGAACGCTTTATGAGCGATGGAGTCCCGCAATATCGACTGAAAGATTACGCCGGAGAAGTCGTCAGTGGCACGTTTTAGGAAAATCAACTGAAAAAAGCTTACGAACAATACCGTTATTTGGTGGAGACGGTACTCAGGACCAGAAAACGAAGGGGTCGAAAGCAGCTGCTCGTAAGGTGGAGAGGATGGCCATCCAAGTATGACTCCTGGATAGACGAAACAGATATCACTTCTTTAAATAACGGGACACCGACCACAAGTTCCTCATAAAGCATGGCGCAGCGGGTCGAGAAGCATCTAGACTTATTCCGCCTTTTGGTAGACACGACGGAAGCTCAGCGTCTGGCAATTCTGAAAACGAGCACCCAGAGTCAAATACGAAGTCTGTTAGAAGCTATTTACAACGTGCTGAAAGGTACCTGTCCAATCAGCGATAAAGCGAAGAAGAAATTGTATCCTCAAAGAAAGACCATTCGACGCCTCGTGTCATAAGATCTCACTCTTCAGCAGCGGCAGCGCCTGCTAGTGAGACACGCGACGCTTTTGCCACTTCTGCTCAAACCCGTAGTGGAGATTTTAGCGAAGAAGGCGGCTCTTCTGTGGCGATTTATTTATGTTGTTGTTTGTTACTTACTGTGTGTATCACTTGTGTCTTTTAATTTTGGATGGCCATATGGCCATTTTGTGGGAAAGTAACTGTCCATATGGCCTTCCTTTGTTTAGGTTTCCATTATGGTCTGGTCGCTTAATGTTTGTATTTCTTTCCCTTTGGTGTCTTTTATGAATGGAGTAAGTTAATTGTATCAATTCCTGATCTTTGTTTTACTTCTACTTTTTATAGACAGGAGAAAGTGGTACGACTCTGCCAGTCTTTATGAGATGGAGAGATATCTTTACGTGCAAAGCGACGAAAGTAACGCCTATTTCGACGACAATACTAGCACGAGAATCAGAGTACAACTGAAGTTCCCCTTAAATTTACCCGGCATATGGAAAGTAGCGTTGGTGGAGTTTCACGCCAAGGAAAATTCAAAGTTGACCAAAAAAGCGGAGGAAGGACTTTACATTTATACCGATATATGCAAAGAAAGCATCGTCTTTGGCGAGGAAAGACCTTTGTTGAGGCGTCTGGAAAGGAGCAGTAAAGGCAAATGGGATTACCTGCTGGACTCCCCTTTTTACCTGCCAGTGTCGAAAACTGAAGTGAGAGACGTCGAGGTGTATATAAAGGGAGAGCGCGACGATGATGATGATGATGATTTCGTGTTTAACGACGCGTCAACCCTCTTGGTGGGTCATAAGCGTCAGTCGGTTAATGGTTAAACGGCATGAATAATTATGACGATATTAAAAGTAACAAGTCAGAATGATAATGTATAAAAATCTGAAACAGTTAAATCTTATGAAAAAGACTAATTTCTTTTAAGAATAAAATAATGTTATCAACAGGTACATCTCGAAACAGTTGTTGCAAAGTGTCAGCTTTGAAATTTAAAATACGTGAGGGTGAAAAGTCAACACAGTCAATTAAGATATGTTTCACAGTGAATGGCTGAACAAAACCTACACAAGAAGGCTGATCATCACCATTAAAAATATAAGAATGAGTAACTCTAGTATGGCCGATGCGCAGTCGTGTTAATACTACGTCCTCTTTTCTGGAAAACTGTGGAGGAGAGCATTTTGTACTAACGACAGGTTTAATGGCATGGAGTTTGTTATTTATTGCACGGTCCCATTCGCCTTGCCATTCCGACAAGATGTATCTGTTGATAAATGGTTTAAAATTATTAAAAGGAATTTTAAAAACAGATGGATCAAGATTGAGCGATTCCTTTGCTTTCTTGTCAGCATATTCATTGCCGACAATGCCAATATGGCTCGGAAGCCAACAAAACAAGATTTGGTGTGTTTTAGAAATTTCATGATGTTTTTCGATCAATTTTTGAATTTGAGGATTTTTAGATGATGAATGGTCTAAAGCCTTAAGCACAGAAAGTGAATCAGAAAATATAATTGCTTTTTGAATTGTTGAAGAACTGATAAAATCTAAAGCTAGGTCTATTGCTTTGGCTTCAGCTGTAAAAATAGATGAACCATCTGGAAGGCGCATGGTTTTGTGCGTATGTTTAGAAACATACGCACAACCAACTTTATCTCCTTCTTTGGAACCATCAGTATAGACTTGCTGGTAATCATTGTAACGTGACTGCAGTACCTGAAAGTTTTGTTTGAGAAGTATTGGATTTGATTCGTATTTTTTGCCATCATGTAAGTCGAACAGAATAGAAGGTGTTTTAATACACCAAGATGGAACTTCGGCCTTTTCATGTTTTTGAATATTTTTAAGGTCGATACCTGAATTTTCTAGCAGTGGTAAAATACGTAATCCAAAAGGTTTGATTGCTGTGGGTTTTGTTTCATACCTATCTACAAATTGAGGTGGAAATGAAATTTTGGATGCCGGGTTAGATGGATTTGCAGCAAGTCTAATAGCATACTGAAGAGAAAGTTTCTCTCTACGCGAAGTTAAAGATGTTTCACCTGCTTCTACATAAAGGCTTAATACGGGAGAAGTACGGAAGGCTCCCATAGCCAGACAAAGGCCTTGGTGATGGATAGTATCCAAGGATTTTAAATAGGACTTTCTGGCAGAACCATAAACAACAGACCCATAATCTAATTTAGATCTTATTAAAGACCGGTAAAGATGTAATAAAGTATACCGATCTGCTCCCCAACTTGAATGAGCTAAAACTTTCAAAAGATTCAAAGCTTTTAAGCATTTCGCTTTAAGATAATATGTGGTATAAAAGATAACTTTTGGTCAAATATGACCCCAAGAAATTTGGCTTCTTCAACAACAGGAATTTGTGATCCGTATAAGAACAGGGAAGGATGGTCGTGTTTCTTCCGTAGCTTACAAAAATGAACACACTGCGTTTTGGACTTGGAGAACTTGAAACCATTTTTATCAGTCCATTCTTCTATTCGTTTTAAATTTTGTTGTAACTTTCGTTCAATTGTTTTCATGTTTTTTGAACGGTAACATATACAAAAATCATCAACATACAATGAACAGTCTGTTTTGTCGTCCAAACATTGTACAATATTATTTAGTTTGATGTTAAATAGCGTTGTTGAGAGAATGCTACCCTGTGTGACACCCTGCTCTTGTGCATAAAGATCTGATAGGGTAGATCCCACGCGGACTTGAAATACACGCTCACCTAAAAAACTTTGAATAAAACTGGGAAGTTTTCCCCTTAAGCCGAGGTTATGGAGATCTCTCAATATTCCATAACGCCAAGTGGTATCATATGCTTTCTCCAAGTCGAAAAAGACAGCTACTACGTGTTCTTTGTTAATAAAAGCATCTCGTATAAATGTTTCTAGTCTTATTAAATTGTCGTTGGTACTACGTTCCGAACGAAAACCTGACTGATATTCTGAAATGAGGTTGTTGGACTCTAAGTACCAGACTAATCTCTTGTTTATCATTCTCTCCAATGTTTTACACAAACAACTTGTCAAAGCTATCGGTCGATAATTCGTAGGTTCTGCATGATCTTTCCCTGGTTTTGGAATTGGTACAACTGTAGCAAAACGCCAGCTCTCAGGACAGACCCCAGTTTCCCAAATATTATTAAAGATATCTAAAAGTGTTGAAAGAGAACTTTTTGGCAGATGCTTAAGCATCTGATAATGAATTTCATCGGGGCCGGTTGCTGTATCGTGTGATTTTTCAATGGCTTCCACTAGTTCGGGTAAGTTAAAAGGTTTGTTGTATTCTTCGTGATTGTGGGATTTGAAGTTTAGATTTCTTTTCTCTTGGTCCTTTTGGAAATTTCTAAAAGTGTCAGAATAATTACGCGGTGATGAATTGCTCAAAAATGTGCTACCAAGAGTATCTGAAATATCTTTTTTAGTTGAAGCTTTTGTGTCAAAACCAGTATTTAAATGTGTAAAACTAGAGGACTTTGTTTTTCCTGAAATGTTTCGTACCATATCCCAAACCTTTTTTATGGGGGTTTTGTAGTTCAATTTGGAGACATATTCTCTCCATGACTTTCGTTTGGAAGCTCGGATTGTTCGCCGAGCTTTAGCTCTAAAAACTTTAACGTCGTTTAGCTTTTCTGAAGTGGGACTTTTGCAGAACTTATTTAGAGCCTGTTTGCGCTTTTGAATAGCTTCTTTACAGTCATTATTAAACCAAGGCTTGCTTTTCTTGGTATTTGTGGAGGTCTTTGGGATGCATTGTTCTGATATATTAATTAGTTTATCTGTGAAATCAGAAACAATGTCAGATGATTCATTTAAGTGATCAACTGATAAATCTTCTTCACATAAATTACGGAATAATTCCCAGTCGGCTTTATTTATTTTCCATTTCTGGCTACAGTCCTCATCTTGTTCGTTTACGCTCTCAATTATAACAGGGAAGTGATCACTTCCGCACTGATCATCATAAACAGACCAGTCATAGTCCAAGAAGAGAGATGGGTGACACAAAGAGAGATCCAAAGAAGACAAATGACCTGTCGCTGGGTGCAGGTAAGTATAAGATTTATCATTCATCAAGCAAAGATCGCTCTTTGCAATAAAATCTTCAACAAGTGCTCCTCTGTTATTGATATCTTTACAGCCCCATAGAATATTGTGACCATTGAAGTCGCCAACTAAAAGATATGGGGATGGAAGCTGACTCAACAATGAGTCAAGATGTTCGGGCTTTAAAGAAAATGAGGGTGGAATATATAAAGAGCATATTGTAGTTTCTTTATCCAGAGAAACCGATACTGCTACAGCTTGTAGGTCTGTTTTTAATTTGATCTCTATTTGTGGTAAACATGATTTAACAAGAATTGAACTGCCACCAGATGGTTTGTTACCATCAGAATAGATATAGTTGTATGTATTGAAACCCCTGAGATCAATGTTGTCATCAGTTTTTAAAAAAAGTTTCTTGCAAACAAAAAACCGATGGGTTTAATAACGAAATAAGTAATAAGAGTTCATTATAATTTGATTTAAGACCTCGACAATTCTATTGTATTATTTTGTGTTTTAAATCCATTTTATGAAGATATTAAGACTAGAAACTATATTGGAGCTGCAATTGGTGATATAGATCTGCTACCACCAGCTCGTGGTGTTGCTGACCTCGCTCGATCTGTTATTGCCATTTGGTGATGATGGAGTTTCAAACTTGATCACTGATGAGGCTTTATTAGCCGAAACTACGTAGTATGACCCATCTTCTTTCTTATGAATGTTTTCATTGCTCTTAAAGGAACTCATTTTTGATTTTTATTTGCCTTCACTGCAGCTGGTGTTGTGCCGTGTGGCGGCCGTAAAACGTCTGTGTGTGTTAACGAAGGCCAAGACAAGCTTCCTACGCTATACTGGTTACCAAAACTTCATAAAAAACCTTACAAAGCACGGTTTATTGCAAATTCTAGTTCTTGCACTACCACTGAACTTTCTAAATTATTAACTTCCTGTCTTACTGCTATTAAAACGCATGTAATTAAATATTGTGATAAAGTCTTTGAAAGATCAGGAAGAAATCTGTTTTGGTCTATAAAAAATTCGAATGAGGTTTTAAATAAATTGAAATCTAGACAGTTTCGTGCTTCTAGTCTGTCTACCTACGATTTTTCCACTCTTTACACTACACTTCCTCATAATCTTATAAAAGAAAAGCTTAATGATTTAATTGAATGGGCTTTTCACAGAGAAGATTCTCTCTATCTTGCATGTAATGTCAGAAATGCATTTTTCACTTCTAAAGAGCATAAGAATTATACACTTTGGTCATGTCAGAAAGTGTGTGATGCCCTCACCTTTCTACTTGACAATATTTATATTAGATTCGGTACTAAGTTATTTAGACAAATTGTGGGTATTCCGATGGGTACTAATTGCGCACCTCTTGTGGCTGATCTGTTCTTGTATTGTTATGAAAGAGACTTCATTTTGTCGCTTTCCATTGATAACCAATCTGAAATTATTGAAGCTTTTAGCTCTACTTCTAGATATTTAGATGATTTATTATATATTGATAATACCTATTTTGATGGTTTGATCAGTCAGATTTACCCCCTAGAACTTCAGTTAAATAAAGCAAATTCTTCTGATACCGAGGCCCCGTTTTTGGATTTACATCTATCTATTGTAGAGGGATTTGTTTCGTGCAAAATTTATGATAAACGCGATGACTTTGATTTTGAGATTGTAAATTTTCCTTTTTTGGATGGTGATGTTCCTCGTGCGCCATCCTATGGCGTTTATATTTCGCAATTAATTCGATTTGCTAGAGTGTGTAGTCATGTAACTGACTTCAACACTCGTAATAAATTATTAACGGCTAAACTCCTTAATCAGGGTTATCGGTACCATAAACTACGCAAAGCCTTTTCAAAATTTTATAGACGCCGTTCTGATTTGGTTTCAAAATTCAATATTGGACTTAAATCTCTTCTGCAACAAGGTCTATCGGAATCCGAATTTTATGGTGACTTAGTATATAAATTCAGAAAAATATATAACCGCAATGACTTCAGCACCCAATTTCGTAAAATCATTCTTCGATATAAAAAGATTGGGTACAACATGGATATTATACGACAGACTGCATGCATGGTAGTTAACCCAATCACGGTTGGCAACTTTGCTTCCCTCTTTAATTGCACGCCGGTGGGTCAGGCCTCAGATTCTATGACGGCTCCAACGTAAAGGCTTATTGAAAATTAAAGAGATAATGTTGGTTGGTGCCTGATGCTCTGTCTCTGGTCGGGCTCATCGGAGTCTAACTGTTGGTTTTCTTTTGCTCCAGCATTTCAGTGGTTTCTTGCTGTCGAGTCCTCACCGTTGTCTCACCTCTGTGGTTCTTTGATTTCTGTGTTCACGGAGATGTTGCACTGATGAGTTAGGAGGCCTTCATGCGGACTGAACAAATTATTTGTCTAAATCGCGACGGAAGTAAGGGCGAGGATTGTGGCCACGTAAAATCGATTTAAGCCCCCCAGTGGAAATCTTCCACTGACCGTTCCAAGGCGGCTCTTCTGTGGCGATTTATTTATGTTGTTGTCTGTTACTTACTGTGTATATCACTTGTGTCTTTTAATTTTGGATGGCCATATGGCCATTTTGTGGGAAAGTAACTGTCCATATGGCCTTCCTTTGTTTAGGTTTCCATTATGGTCTGGTCGCTTAATGTTTGTATTTCTTTCCCTTTGGTGTCTTTTATGGATGGAGTAAGTTAATTGTATCAATTCCTGATCTTTGTTTTACTTCTACTCCCCGTACATCAACCATAGTGCAGTTTATATTTTACTTTTGGTCCTTTGAGATCAGCGTGCATATTCTGAGAAATCAGAAATAAATTATTGGTTTAGACTCATATTCTAGACAGGTTTTAATTATTTGGACCCCATTTTGATTTATATCAGTCTTTGAATCGATTGCCTATTCGAAATTCGCAAAATTGCAGTATGTTTCCTCTGGCTTTCTTTGCCGGATCATTACAGGGTCACTGATGAGGCTTTATTAGCCGAAACTACGTAGTATGACCCATCTTCTTTCTTATGAATGTTTTCATTGCTCTTAAAGGAACTCATTTTTGATTTTTATCCATATCACTGTCACTCAAAGATCCGAATCTGTTCTGGAATTTTATATTGTCTCTTTCCATTTTACGTTGTCTGTCTGTTTGTTTTAGAGACAATTGATGTTTTTTGATCGGATCTTCCGATCCCTTATTAGTTCGACCTGAGTCGAGTTTCTCTTTTACATGCGGCGCTGGCTTCGGTACGGTCGCTGTCGACCGATCCGAAGCAACCTGGATTGCGCCTTTTGATAAATTGGTTGAACTTTGTGGTGCTGGAGTGGATTTGCTCCATGCACCAGATTTCTTTAGTTCAGCTATGCATGATTCAACAGTCTGCGTTGCGGAGCTGGAAACTTGTACACCAGCACCCTTTGTGATGCTGGCGTAACTGGTGGTTGGTGTTGTATATCGCTCGTCAACAATTTTCCGCGCTTCTGGGAATGTCATCCCCCTTTGGTATTTGACAGTAAGTATTTCTTTTTTCCATGCCTGACAATCTCGAGAGAAAACAGCATGCTTTCCACCACAATTTACACATTTGGCCTCATTTTTACAGTTTTGGTGATTATCGACATGTTTTTCTTCACCACAATTTGGACAGAGTTTTTTCTTCTGACATCTGCTTTCGTGGTGGCCAAAAACCTGACACGAGTAACATCTGAGAGGGTTTGGTATATAAACATCCACGTTAACTGAAAGATATGCTACTTTGATTTTCTTGGGTAGAACTGGTGTATTAAAAGTCAACACGTAAGTACCCGTTGGTTTCAATACACCACCTCTACGAACTTGGATGTTACGTACACCAATGACGCCTTCCGATCTCAAGTTCTCAACTATCTCTGCATCGCTGCAAGGACGGAGCTCTGGGCTGCGGATAACACCTTTGCATGAGTTAAGTGTATTATGCAGAGATACTTTGACCTTGAGATCGAAGAGCTTTGTGGTACCAAGCAGGCTTTTCACCTGCTGTTCTCTCTCGACTTCTAGTAAAAGGTCACCTGACTTAAGCGTTTTAATGCTTTTGGGATGTCCGGCAATGGACATGATGCTCTTTTCTATCACGAATGGGGATAGACTTGACACAGTGCGTGTATCTTCACATGATGACATTACCAAGAAGCGTGGAAAATTTAGTTGCTTTGGTGCTGCAGACTGCTGGCTAGACTGTTGACTAGACTGCTGACTGGGTTCATCCGTTCCGGATGAATCCTCGTCTGTTTTACGTTTAGATGCGTTGCGATTATGTTTTTTTCCATTAGGCATAAGGAAAAAATTATAGTTTCGTCCCAAGTGCTCTCCGCCCTCCGTGGAGCCCTACAAGGGAACACCATAATGGAGTGGTTATCCAACTCGCAGGTGTTAGAGATACACGTGAGATATACTCGTATAAACAGAATGCCTACACGATTGATCCGTTTAGCCACCGCCTTCTAGAGATGAAAGACAGAAAAGGGTAAGGTAAATGGGCATATGGTTGGTATCAGGAAAGATACAAAAAGAGTTGAAGAGAAAGCAAAGCGGTATCTCTAGGGCTCGGCGTGACCAGCCGATTGACCGTGCCGGACCGCACGGCCACCCGTCTACACCGAAAAGCCAGGCCAAAGAGGCGTGTTGAGTACCTGAAGCACCGCCACCCCGGGTAACCCTCAACCTCCAGGATCCCTTCTTCCGGCTTACAGGACGCCACCCACGGCAAACGGGTGGTACTTCCTTTAGCTCTTCCCAGTGGGCACAGAGACCACAGCGGCAATGTGCCCAGTGGGAATTGAGCCCCCAGGGCCACGGCAAGGCAGGAAGTCTAATACCTGGGGGGAAAGCGCGACGAAGACGTGGCATATTTATTGAAGCCCGTGCGCTTGACGCTTCATTTCAAGCATTATCCATTTTGGTGAGACACCATGAAACTGTACGTGCCTGATCCGCAGGTCTGGGTGGATTACTTTGAGGGTGTGACTCAAGGCTCTTCGAATCAAAGGGTTTGTGGACGGAAGCCTGGCATTATAACGGTTAAACCGGTGAAAAAGAAAGAAGAACAAGACGTCACTATAAAAGCCGTATTGCCGACGAAACAGACGGCGGCTCAGGCAAAATCTGAATTGGAAAGAGAGGCTATAAATCCGAAGGAAGTAGAGAAAGCGTTTCAGAATATGACCAAACGCCGACGGGAGAGCACGAAAAGAAAAGTGCCAGAATCAATCGCTTCGACTGCAAAACGACAGAAAAGGAGAGACAAAAAGCGTCGTGAGGAAAGAGTCTCTAAGACACATCGGAGTTACCCTCAGAAGAAGCCTGATATTTTTGAGATTGCATAAACGATGTCCGTCTTCAACGAAGAAGAATTTGAAGAGGGACTCGTGCAAGAACTGTTGTTATTCGATTTACCGGGTACGCAGACGAGCGTCAATGAGATCTACAACGAAGAAATCCGACCTCTCGCCGCTGTATCGGGCGACTGACCGTACGAATTTCGCATTAACGGATTATTTGGACTTGAAGAATTCTCAACTCGACGTCAGGTTGAAAGTCCAGAAAGCTGACGGTAGCGATTTGACAACAGAACCGGTAGGCCCGGCGTACTTGATTTTGCAAAGTCTATTTTCGGGCACTGAGGTGACGTTGCAGAACAAAGCCAGTATCAGCAACAACTACAATCCTTACAGGGCCTACATTCACACGTTGCTGCGTTACGGTCAGGATGCCTTATCCTCACAGGTGCAAACCCAGGGTTGGTACATAGATGACAGCGATTCTCCGGGAGTGACAGATCCGGCTGGCGCTAACAACGGGTTGTATGAAAGAGCAAAGTTTATCATCACCTCTAAGACACTGGACTTACAGGGACCTATATTTCACGACTTGTTTTCCATTGAACGGTACCTGCTCAATCAAGTGGACGTAAAACTTAAAGTCTACCGAAGATCAGCCAGCTTTGCATTGCTCGCCAAAGATGCCAACACCCACTTCAAGATCAACATCGAGGACATTTACGTGTTGGCCAGGAAAATCAGAGTAAGCCGGCCGTTCTTTACGGACATTCGACAATTTTGGAGAAACGGAACGCCTTATACCCTTACACGAAAGTAGAGTGTCGTTCACAGAGCGTAGCCACGGGCAGTACTTCCTTCAACTGGGTTAACTTGTTTCAAGGTCGAAAACCTGAGAAAGTTATCGTTGGTTTCGTCAAGAGCAAGGCGTTGAACGGGGATTACACCACCAATCCCTACAACTTCGAGAACTGCGGCATCAATCATATCGCCGTGTACGCCGATGGGCTTCCAGTGGGTGGAAACCCTCTAAAGATGGACTTCACCGTGGCCGACGGGACAGCCATCATGAGAGCGTATACCAACCTCTTGATGAGTTCGGGAAAGTGGCGACAGGACGAAGGGAACGCTTTGAACATACAACATTTTATAAGCGGCAGTACCCTCTTCGCCTTCCAGCTGGAACCCGACTTCTCACATCAGGGCGAGTACATGTCCCTGGTGAAGAACGGCAACGTGCGCTTGGAGGTCCAGTTCAGCTCTGGACTCTCAGGTACGTCTTTGTTTTGGTTGTTTTGATTTTGGCTTTAGCGTCCCCGTCAACACTGTATAGGACATTTTGGAGACGCTGCTTACAATTTCGTGGGACGTTTACCCGACACTGAGATGAAATGACATCTCAAGCCCTGCCGCCCGATGAAAACCAATAGGGTTTATAAGCATGAACGGTCCGACTCGCGCTTTTTTGCCTGGGCAGATTTATATACTCTAAGCGGTTTACCAGTACTGGTGTGCGGGTCGGATTCATCTCTGCGTGGAAGCATCGTCCAACCCATCTTTAGGTACGTCATTGATACCTTACATCTAATATTCAAAAAGCGAAACTGTAAACATCTCTATTTTCATGAAATGTAGATGGATTAGAACGCCCCTCGTTTACATTATTTTTTCTGATTATACGTGAACACTTGGAGAACGTGTAAACTTAGCGGGCCTTTTATTCTTTCCTATTTTATAAACTTTGTTAAATTTTATAGCAACTAAGCATTTTTTTGGCATTAAAGACATGTCCTAAAAAACGTATTTTCCTATCAATACGCCTTTCATTAAAATGAGAATTCAATGAGTAATGCCTTCTCTTTTTTTATTACAGAACCTATGAGTTGTATGGTGTACAGCGAAGGACCGGGCTACTTCGAAATCAACCGGTCGAGAGACATAATCGTATAAACATGAACACGTCGCAGCTTCGATGCGTCATCTCCTGTGACCCGGTATTAAGGGAACGTGTACGGGGCGTGTTTGCCGCGGATCAACTTCCCGCAGTTCTACCCTACAACCCGTGCGGAGTCATCGTAAATACGGACGTCAGCAGTCAGCCAGGCACGCACTGGCTGGCCTTTTTCGTGTGGAACAATACAATAGAGTGCTTCGATAGCTACGGGCAAGATCCAGTTGTCTATAACACCCTGTTTTCTGAATGGATACAGCGTCATGGTCGTACTGTACGAGTGAATCGAACACGTCTTCAGAGCGACACATCAAATGTCTGCGGACTTTACTGCGTGTACTTTCTTCGACAAAGACTGTTGGGACTTTCCATGAAGCGAATTGTACTACGCTTTAGTGCCACCGATCTGGAAGCAAACGATCGCCATATATTGGACATGCTGGCGGGAATTTATTCTCATTGTGTACAGAATGACTGTGTGTATAATCAAACGTGTAAGCCGTTGTTACAGACTGTAATATAGGTCCAAAGAAGAACGTTGTTTCCAGGTCTCGGCAGTTTGAAACGCTTTTCAGCGGTCATTTCTCTGTCCCCTTTTCCGAATCAAGAAGGACAGTTGTTATGTTTCTGGCGAAAAGAATGAAACAGAATACTGTTTAATCAGCTTAACGTAAAACAACAAAAAACAATGTGGATCAGTGGACTGTTCGGCTGAACAATGACCTACATAGTGTTGACAGGGGCCCGTTAAAATTCAATACACATATATGACATAAGATTATACACGTGTTTTGAGTTTTACGTTCCCCAAACAACAGCTCAGGGTCGAATAGAGACGAGAGAAATGAGGCAAAAGTTTAAAGAAACCCGGGATCGAGCCTTTGACTCCCTGATTGACAAAGGCGAGTAGCTCTACCGAGACGTTTCTCCATTTTGTTTTACATCAACACATTTTTGCTTTTCTCTAAGAAGTTGGTATTAGTTCTGCTGTGACATGATCCTCTTGTTCTCATAAATTAAACAAAGGTCATTTAGTCAGTTGGTTTTGATTCGTGATCTCCAAAAATGTTTTGTTTCAGACGAAAAGAACCCGTTGTTCGATACGTTGTTCAATGGTTCTTTTTATTTAAAAAAAGTCAATATAGGGGCATGTCACATATAGAATGGTTCTTTCCATCGGTTGGGGTTGTTCACAAATGTTGTTTGTAAACTACGGGCTACGAGAAAAATAAAAGTCACGGGAAGCGCCACAATCATAAAGAAAGCAGCATGGGCTGTGTGTGGGGATTTAAAAGATCTTTTTTACTCGGGGGGAGGGTGGGGGAATACAGCCATTATCTAAATTTTACAATAACATTTGTGAACTGTGCCATCCGATTAAAGCAACCCTGTAGTGTACTTGTATATATACACTATCTATGTAATAAAGCGAATATATAACCGAAGGTGTTTTGTCATCTTACCTCTTCCGCTGATGCAAGAAGGGCAGTTGTCAGTTTTTTTCTCTGGCGAAAGAATGTGCACTGTACTGGTTAACCGCTTACGGATCAAAAATGTAGAAGTAAAAAAGCAATGCACAGCAATCGATAAGCTTGCCCAGGCAATTTGTGGTTTGCTAAACTGACCGGCTCAAAAATGACATCAATAGTGTTGACTGGGGGCCATTAAACCCCAATTCAGACAAACCAATTTACATTCACCGGGTATGCCGGCTTTTCGCCTACGTCTGTCGAACGTTGGGCTCGATATGAGTAAAATAATGTTTGAAAGGAGCGTAAAACCAAAAGATAAAAAAAAAGACACAAAGTCCATGTCTGTATATATAACGATTTATTTTATTGTATACAAGACAGACATTCCGATACCATGTAATGACGGAACTAATAAAAAAACATTTTTTTTTCAACCGTTATACGCATCAAAACTGTAAAGATATGTCTAGTTGTGGGTCAGGAATCACTCTTTGTCCGTACAATCGGCACTGTCGTTGTCAAATGTCCTTCTGGTATTTCCCATATCAGGACTGTCTAGTCCCGCTGCATTGCCGTAAGTCCATAAGCTGAATGAAGTAAACCGTTGCTGATCTAGCGTCTCGTTGGATGTGGCAGGCACACCTCGAGTGTTGGAACCGTCATGGGGTAAGAAAAGTCTCACACCTCCCACCATATTCAGATACGCGCAGTGTCTGGCGTGTTTAAAATGTTCTATCCATGGGTCGTCGTGCGGTTTCCATTCATAAAGCATCACACCGCGCGCGAAACACACGACTCTGTCGCTCACATTATTATAGAATAGTCCGGCTTGCGTGAGATCCGTCTTGTTTTGACTCAACTGAGGTGGCCACGAAGTAAAGCTCTTCAGTCTATGTTTAAATAACAGATATTCCGGATGAGCCAGGTTGTCCATGTTGACAATACGAAGTCTATCTTTAAAATGACGACAACTGCGGTGACGCACATGAGGTAAGTATGTTCTATAAAAGGGTTATCCTTTGGAAGCAAGGAATACACCACAGAACTGAAAAATATTGAGTGTATATGTTTTCTGGGCCAGACTAGCTAGTTTCGGCCAATTAGGCCTCATCAGTGACCCTCAGATATTTTCAAAATTCCACAATGGAATCAATGATCCCAAAGGACAAGAAAATATAATCTACACTATGATGTAGTCTGTTTAGAGATACTTGTCTAAAAGAATCAGCTGCGCCGACATTTTAATTAGGCGGTTCTTCCAGTCCGGGGTTTTCATGGATTCTCGCCAGTCCACGCAGTTCAGTTTCAGTTCGTACATCGCGATGTATTCTGACGAAAGGTCCTCTAAAAGGGACACGGCTTCTCTCCACTTCCACATGATACATTGTTCGTCGATCTCGGATAGCACGTCTTCAAAATATAGGGACAACTGTTGACGTTTGGTCAGGTTTAGACACGTATGATCCGTCTGCGATAAAGTATCCCAGAGACACCTTTGGAATGTTCGTTTCACCACAAGCGGTAACCGATACAATATTTCTTGGGCGTAGAAAAAGTCCAAGTAAGACTCCAATAGGGACGAAGCCATGACTAAATGTTTCAAGCATATATTCCGAATGATGACTGATGGGAATACTTTGATGACATCGTTTTTAACAGTCATTTTGGCCAGCTGAAAACTCTGAAACATCCTTATCACAACCCATTAAAGTAGAATGAAAGACGAAGTCACACGATTGGGTAGTGTGATCCCTCACCTCGTGCAGTATTCCGTCCGGTTCAGACTCATACGAGGCTCCGCAATAACTACATAGCCACATTACTTCGGCCTCTTTTTTTCTGGAGATTTCCTTTAAACATCCAGCTAAGTAAGCGACACTGAGTTGTGAGTTACATATCGCGTCGAAAAAATAGCACGGTAGTTTGATGACTTTACTGCCGCTTCGTAGTAGGATGTAGATCTCCTGGTTGCATCGCTTAATTATGAGAGAAAATCTCTCGTGCAACTGACAAGTGACTTGATTTCCTTCCCACTGAACGGCGGTAAAATCTTCTAGAGAAAGCGCGTCTAGCTGTTTTTGAGTCATACCGATAAATTGAAAGCGTGTCGAAGTGTTGACGGTATTTCTCCAATAATTACTGTGATAGGTTGTTGTGGCGAATGAAGATCATGTCTGTAGGTTCGTCTTTTTATATATTCCGACTTTAAAATTGTGACGTAGTCCATAATTATCTCGAGCGTGATTCAACCCCTTTTTGTTACGATATTTCGTTCTCGGGCTATCGAAGGAACCGACCCAACATGTTACTAAGCGCAGAAGCTTTACATCGCCGATCTCCGCGTGACTCCACTAACCGCGCTACGCTTATCGTTATGAGGTTAGGTGGACCGAAGACTTGACAAATAAGAATGCAGACCCAGATTAGACGCAGCTTGTAGCCATATCGTTACTGCACTATTACATACAAATAAGCAAGATCATATATGACCTTCATAGCCTTGACTGGGCCGTTAAATTCCGTACTAAACAGAAATCAGTTCGAAAGTTTTATTAGAAAAAATGAGCTGAAGGCGTCTGCAAACAGAGAAATGATCAATTCCGTACGATTCAGGTCGCTGCAGAAAGTAGATCCAGATCAGAGACCGCTAAATCGCCCTTAACGTGTCAATAAACAGTGTAGACCCAGATGAGATTAGCGGGACATTCCGTAGTCTCGAATTACGGAATGCCTGTCAAAAATGATTAATGACATTCCGTGGAGGATAATATCATTGTCCTCCTTTTAGGACATATGGCAGAGGAAGAGCAAGAAGGGCGCATAAAAAGTATTACCATACTACTGCCAAGCGCCAAATAGTGCCATATATTTTTTCATGCCAGTCAGTTGTGGATATTCGTACTAGCGTGAGTTATACTATGATCTGTAGGGAAGTTTCATCATTTTTCCCTAAAGGAAATACAATTGTAACGGAGATCAATGATCTGCTGAAACTTGCTGTATGCCTATGATTGTGGATAGTTTTTTTTACTTCTCACAAATTTGGCGAGCTAGCATGATTATCCTGTAATATTCATAAATATATATACCCTGAAAATTGGACCATATATCAGCAGCAGGGAGATGGTGTAAGATTACACACAACATTGTGACGGGCCAAACAAGACGCTTCGACGGCACATAATGTCAAGACGACGTGTGATGACCTGCTGCTCCCTGGTCTATAGGAGCAGGTATTGGTACGAGTCACAGGGAAGAAGTGCCCTGCAGAGGCGGGCATCCCCATAAATCTGACCGACCGGACCAGTTGACTGGCAGAAGTTCTTACGGAATAGAATATTCCAAATATCCAGAGATTAAATAAAATGGATGATGATGATGATTTCGTGTTTAACGACGCGTCAACCCTCTTTGTGGGTCATAAGCGTCAAACGGTTAATGGTTTAACGGCATGAATAATTATGATGATATTAAAAGTAAAAAGTCAGAATGATAATGTATAAAAATCTGAAACAGTTAAATCTTATGAAAAAGTCCAATTTCTTTTAAGAATAAAATAATATTATCAACAGGTACATCTCGAAACAGTTGTTGTAAAGTGTCAGCTTTGAAATATAAAATACGTGAGGGTGAAAAGTCAACACAGTCAATTAAGATATGTTTCACAGTGAAAGGCTGATCACAACCTACACAAGAAGGCTGATCATCACCATTAAAAATATAAGAATGAGTAACTCTAGTATGGCCGATGCGCAGTCGTGTTAATACTACGTCCTCTTTTCTTGAAAACTGTGGAGGAGAGCATTTTGTACTAACGACAGGTTTAATGGCATGAAGTTTGTTATTGATTGCACGGTCCCATTCGCCTTGCCATTCCGACAAGATGTATCTGTTGATAAATGGTTTAAAATTATTAAAAGGAATTTTAAAAATAGATGGATCAAGATTGAGCGATTCCTTTGCTTTCTTGTCAGCATATTCATTTCCGACAATGCCAATATGGCTCGGAAGCCAACAAAATAAGATTTGGTGTGTTTTAGAAATTTCATGATGTTTTTCGATCAATTTTTGAATTTGAGGATTTTTAGATGATGAATGGTCTAAAGCCTTAAGCACAGAAAGTGAATCAGAAAATATAATTGCTTTTTGAATTGTTGAAGAACTGATAAAATCTAAAGCTAAGTCTATTGCTTTGGCTTCAGCTGTAAAAATAGATGAACCATCTGGAAGGCGCATGGTTTTGTGCGTATCTTTAGAAACATACGCACAACCAACTTTATCTCCTTCTTTGGAACCATCAGTATAGACTTGCTGGTAATCATTGTAACGTGACTGCAGTACCTTAAAGTTTTGTTTGAGAAGTATCAGATTTGATTCGGATTTTTTGCCATCATGTAAGTCGAACAGAATAGAAGGTTTTTTAATACACCAAGATGGAACTTCGGCCTTTTCATGTTTTTGAATATTTTTAAGGTCAATACCTGAATTTTCTAGCAGTGGTAAAATTCGTAATCCAAAAGGTTTGATTGCTGTGGGTTTTGTTTCATACTTATCTACAAATTCAGGTGGAAATGAAATTTGGAATGCCGGGTTAGATGGATTAGCAGCAAGTCTGATAGCATACTGAAGAGAAAGTTTCTCTCTGCGCGAAGTTAAAGATGGTTCACCTGCTTCTACATAAAGGCTTAATACGGGAGAAGTACGAAAGGCTCCCATAGCCAGACGAAGGCCTTGATGATGGATAGTATCCAATGATTTTAAATAGGACTTTCTGGCAGAACCATAAACAACAGACCCATAATCTTATTTAGATCTTATTAAAGACCGGTAAAGATGTAATAAAGTATACCGATCTGCTCCCCAACTTGTATGGGCTAAAACTTTCAAAAGATTCAAAGCTTTTAAGCATTTCGCTTTAAGATATTTAATATGGGGAATAAAAGATAACTTTTGATCAAATATGACCCCAAGAAATTTGGCTTCTTCAACAACAGGAATTTGTGATCCGTATAAAAACAAGGAAGGATGTTCGTGTTTCTTCCGTAGTTTACAAAAATGAACACACTGCGTTTTCGACTTGGAGAACTTGAAACCATTTTTATCAGTCCATTCTTCTATTCGTTTTAAATTTTGTTGCAACTTTCGTTCAATTGTTTTCATATTTTTTGAACGGTAACATATACAGAAATCGTCAACATACAAGGAACAATCAGTTTTGTCGTCCAAACATTGTACAATATTGTTTATTTTGATGTTAAATAGCGTAGTTGAAAGAATACTACCCTGTGGGACACCCTGTTCTTGATCGTAGAAATCTGACAGGGTAGACCCCACACGCACCTGAAACATGCGCTCCCCTAAAAAGCTTTCAATAAAACTGGGAAGTTTTCCTCTTAAGCCAATGTTATGGAGATCTTTCAATATACCATAACGCCATGTTGTATCATATGCTTTCTCCAAGTCGAAAAAGACAGCTACTACGTGTTCTTTGTTAATAAAAGCATCTCGTATAAATGTTTCTAGTCTTATTAAATTGTCATTGGTACTGCGTTCCGAACGAAAACCCGATTGATATTCTGAAATGAGGTTGTTGGACTCTAAGTACCAGACTAATCTCTTGTTTATCATTCTCTCCAATGTTTTACACAAACAACTTGTCAAAGCTATCGGACGATAATTTGTAGGTTCTGCATGATCTTTCCCTGGTTTCGGAATTGGTACAACTGTAGCTACTCGCCAGCTCTCAGGACAGACTCCCGTTTCCCAAATATTATTAAAGATATCTAAAAGTGTTGTAAGAGAACTTTTTGGCAGATGCTTAAGCATCTGATAATGACTTTCATCGGGGCCGGTTGCCGTATCATGTGATTTTTCAATGGCTTCAACGAGTTCGGATAAGTTAAAAGGTTTGTTGTATTCTTCGTGATTAAGTGATTTAAAGTTTAGATTTCTTTTCTCTTGGTCCTTTTTGACATTTCTAAAAGTGTCAGAATAATTACGTGATGATGAATTTCTCAAGAATGTGTGCCCAAGAGTATCTGAAATATCTTTTTTTGTTGAAGCTATCGTGTCCAATTCAGTATTTAAATGTGTAAAACTAGAAGACTTAGTTTTTCCTGAAATTTTTCGTACCATATCCCAAACCTTTTTAATGGGGGTTTTATAGTTCAATTTGGAGACATATTCTCTCCATGACTTTCGTTTGGAAGCTCGGATTGTTCGCCGAGCTTTAGCTCTAAAAACTTTTACGTCGTTGAGCTTTTCTGAAGTGGGATTTTTGCAGAACTTATTTAGAGCCTGTTTACGCTTTTTAATAGCTTCTTTACAGTCATTATTAAACCAAGGCTTGCTTTTCTTAGTATTTGTGGAGGTCTTTGGAATGCATTGTTCTGATATGTTAATAAGTGTATCTGTGAAATCAGAAACAATGTCGGATGATTCATTAAAATGATCAATTGATAACTCTTCTTCACATAAATTATGGAATAATTCCCAGTCGGCTTTATTCATTTTCCATTTCTGGTTACAGTCCTCATCTGGTTCGTTTACACTCTCAATTATAACAGGGAAGTGATCACTTCCGCACTGATCATCATGAACAGACCAGTCATAGTCCAAGAAGAGAGATGGGTGACACAAAGAGAGATCTAAAGAAGACAAATGACCTGTCGCAGGGTGAAGGTAAGTATAAGATTTATCATTCATCAAGCAAAGATCGCTCTTTGCAATAAAATCTTCGACAAGTGCTCCTCTGTTATTGATATCTTTACAGCCCCATAGAATATTGTGACCATTGAAGTCGCCAACTAAAAGGTATGGCGACGGAAGTTGATCCAGCAATAGTTGAAGATGTCTGGGCTCTAAAGAAAACGAAGGTGGTATATATACAGAACAAATTGTAGTTTCTTTATCAAGAGAAACCGATACTGCTACAGCTTGCAGATCTGTTTTTAATTTGATCTCTCTTTGTGGTAAACAAGATTTTACAAGAATTGAACTGCCACCAGATGGTCTGTTTCCAGCAGAATAGATATAGTTATATATATTGAAACCTCTGAGATCGATTTTTTCATCAGCTTTTAAAAACGTTTCTTGTAAACAAAAGACCGATGGGTTTAATAAAGAAAGAAGTAATAAGAGTTCATTATAATTTGATTTAAGACCTCGACAATTCCACTGTATTATTTTGTGTTTTAAATCCATTTTAAGGAGAGATTTTCCTAAGACTAGAAACTATGTTGGATGTGTTATTGGTGATATAGATCTGTTATTACCACCCTTTGGTGTTGGTGACCTTGATCTGTTATTACTATTTCGTTGTGTTGGAGATTCAGATAACTCCATATCACTGTCACTCAAACATGCGAATCTGTTATGGTTTTTTAAGTTGTCTCTTGAGCATTTGCGTTGTCTGTCCGATGTAATGTGTTTTTGAGATTGTTGTTTTTGAGAGTGTTGTTTTTGCTGTTGTTTTTTTAAATCATTTTTCATCATTTCCAAAGTAGAGTTTTTCAAAATTTTGTCTGATTTTTTTTCTTGTACTGGCTGTGGTGAGGGTGTTACTGTCTGAATTTTGGTACTGTTGGTTTGATCTTCAGTCTTGCTTTTAGTTTTCAATTTCTGTAAAGGTTCAAGCCCAGGAATCAGATCTGTTTGAGTGACAGCATCAGCAACAGGTACCTTTTTAACAGGTGCCTGTGCGATGCTAGCGTAACTTACTCCGGGAATCGGGGTAGGTGACTCAACAATTTTTCGCGCTTCTGGAAAGGAGACGTTTCTAGTGAATTTAACTCTAAGGATTTCTTTTTCTTGATGCCAAATTTGACATTCTTTAGAGTTAGCGCTGTGATTTCCTCCACAATTCACACAGTGTGGGTCATTTCGACAGTTTTGTTCTGTGTGATTGGCTGGTTTGCCACATGTT
Source organism: Lucinisca nassula (assembly GCA_963580285.1). NCBI lineage: Eukaryota > Metazoa > Mollusca > Bivalvia > Lucinida > Lucinidae > Lucinisca > Lucinisca nassula. The sequence continues at coordinate 84,265 of CAUZLF010000731.1, read as the reverse complement.
GCGCAGAGAGGGTCTTTGGTGCACCGATTTTCGTGGTGACCATATTTCTGGCAATTGTGGCATCGCAGCGGATTTGGTATATAAATCTCAACGTTAACTCTAAAGTACGCTACTTTGATGGTTTTGGGTAAAACTGGCGTGTTAAAGGTAAAAACAAAGGTGTTCGTATCTTTTAACTGACCGTTAAGTTTAGTTTTGAATCGTTTAATTGCAGTTACTCCTTGAGATCGAGTGCCATCGAGAATCTCCTCCTCGCTGCAATTCCTCAAATCAGGGCAACGGATTACCCCTTTTGAGGTACTCAGCGAGGTATGTGGAAATACTCGCACTTTCATGTCATGAAAGGTAGTTGTGCGAAGGAGATTCTCAGCATGTGCTTTTTTTGTGACCTCAATGAGTAACTGGTTTGATCTGTACAATTTTTTTATTGTTTTTGGTTCGCCAGCTAATCCACAAATTAATTTTTGAATAATGAAAGGTGAGAGTGCCGAAATGCTTCTATTTTCTTCTGTACTTTCTATTATCAGAAAGCGCGGAAATTGTTGAGTCGTGTTGTCGTTCGTTCCGTTGTTTTCTCTGTCATCATCCGTTAAATCGTTGTCATGTGTGTCTTCGTTAGGTTTTTTCCGTTTGGAAGCCATGATTAAAGTTTTTCTTGTTTCATCTTCTGTGTTCTCCGCCCACCGTGGAGCCCTACAAGGGAACACTTTCAGTGAGTGGGTTTCCTACCTCACAAGTGTTAGAGATACACAGAAGATATACTCGTACGAGCAAAAAGCTGCACGATTGGTCCGTTTAGCCGCCGCCTTCTAGAAATGGAAAGGTTGTGAAAAGACTTTATGAGCAAACGGTGTGTATTCAGCTTGATACAAAAGACAAGGAAGAGAAAGAAAAAGGTAAATAAAATGGAAGTGAAGGCAATGACCAGGAGTTAAGACCCTGACTTGCGATAAGAAGAGTGATTCTTCATGTGAAATCCCGGGTACACCAGTGCGTCGATATAGTCCACGCCAAGTGGACTTATATTTTTTTGCCGGCCAGTTCTTTTTGTTGGGGATGGTGGTTCATTTTGTTATTTGCTTCTATATAATTTTAAAATCACTTTCCCGAGCACTTTAACGTAGTTTTGCCTTCGGGGCGTGCGCCGTGAAATGATTACAGAAGCAAATAAATGTAGTGTTTAGAGTTGGTATTATTGTATATAGTTACTGTTAATTATTTATGTCTTGTATATAACATCTGTCTTGTGCCTTACCCCACGGTTGCCCGTTCACCTGTCAGAGATCAACCCCGGTCGTCTTGTCAGCATGCGGATTTGCGGGACGCCGTAAACCCATATGAAACAGAGACCTAATGTGTTTAAGAGTCAGCGCTATTATCCACTAGGCCACGGAGGCCCGTTTATTTATTTAGATAGAGAGCTACTTACATATTGTTGTTTGTTCGCACGTTCGTTCGTTTGTTCTTTCATTCATTTGCTCGTTCGGTACTTCGGCCCATCGGGGCTTGAAGAAATAGATGGGCTGCATGATGCTTCCACACAGAGCTGAAACCGACCACACACGTGTACTGGTAAACAGCTTAGAGTATCAAAGCCTACGCAGGCAAAGCTGTGCGAGTTGGACCGCCCATGCTTATAAACCCTATCGGTTTCATTGGGCGACAGGGTTTGAGGTGTCATGTCATTTCAATGTCTGGTAAAGATCACATAAAATTTGAAGCAACGTCTCAAAATGACCTATACAGTGTTGACGGGGACGTTAAACCTCAAATCAAGTAAATCAATCGTTCGGTGCTGAATAAGTTAGATATAGATAGTCAGTTGTAACGGCCTTCTGGCCTAGTGGATAAGAGCGATCAGGTTTCTCATCGCTGTGTTGCGGACCAGGCTCGGGTTACTCGTTGGACTTCAACGTGGTGTTTGCAATTAAGGCGTAACTATACCAAATTTATTGACACAGAGGCCTTTCTGATATTTAATCTTCATCAGTGTGTCTCAACCCCAAAGTTCTGAAACCGAAACGGATGATGGACAAGTCCCGGCAAACACATCACACCCCCCTCAGAGCACACACCGACCGACGTAGATCATGAGACGTGAGGCATCAGGCAAGAGACGCCTACATCAGGACTAATAGGCGTCCCAAACCGAGCCAACATCAGCAAACATGACTCACACTCCACGGACGTCTCGGGCATCAGGAAGGAGATGCCCAAAGTAGCGAGACTTGCAAAATTCTAAAATATAACAAAAGTTGCAACCAAATCCGCTAAGATACATGTCTCACCTGACAAGTCGGAGTCTAACTGTTGGTTTTCTTTTGCTCCAGCATTTCAGTGGTTTCTTGCTGTCGAGTCCTCACCGTTGTCTCACCTCTGTGGTTCTCTGATTATTTGTGTTCACGGAGATGTTGCACTGATGAGTTAGGAGGCCTTCATGCGGACTGAACAAATTATTTGTCTAAATCGCGACAGAAGTAAGGGCGAGGATTGTGGCAACGTAAAATCGATTTAAGCCCCCCCCCCCCCCCCCCCCGTGGAAATCTTTCCACTGACCGTTCCAAGGCGGTTCTTCTGTGGCGATTTATTTATTTATGTTGTTTGTTACTTACTGTGTGTATCACTTGTATCTTTTTATTTTGGATGGCCATATGGCCATTTTGTGGGAAAGTAACTGTCCGTATGGCCTTCCTTTGTTTAGGTTTTCATTATGGTCTGGTCGCTTAATGTTTGTGTTTCTTTCCCTTTGGTGTATTTGATGGGTGGAGTAAGTTAATTGTATCGATTCCTGATCTTTGTTTTACTTCTACTTAGTTTTAGAAAAATTAGAATTTTATGCTGCAAAATATAAAGATATAATATAATTATTTAAATCAGTACCTGAGTACTGACGTCAACACCGCAGTATCAACCTCAGCACTGAGGAACCGATACTGAGCTGATGATACCCTCGGGGACGAACGAATCATCCACCAGCAGAGATACCGACCAAGTGGTTGCAATTAAAGCGTAACTATACCAAATTTAGTAACACAGAGGCCTTTCTGATATTTAATCTTCATCAGTGTGTCTCAACCCCAAAGTTCTGAAACCGAAACTGATGATGGACAAGTCCCGGCAAACACAGCACATCCCCCTCCGAACAAAGGGATGTGAGGTGTTTTTTTTTTTTTTTTTCGTTTCGGGTACTCCGACTTTTGCCCACCTCTGACTAACGATCGGCTCGATATGACTGATATAATACTGAAAGGGCCGTAAAACCAAACAGATAACAAACAAAAACAAAAAACAAGATAGTAAGTGTTATATACAACATACGTAAATAAACTTATAACATATACACAGTTAATATTATACATGTCATACTCTGTCTATATTATATAATTCTTTAAGATATACAGCGTAGTATCAGTTTCTTTACAAATGCACTTTACGAAAGCCGCTCCATAAGAAAACATGTCTTCGCGGTCCTCACACGTTGACTGCAGAGATCAGCTTGTGAAACTGTGCAATCAAATACTCCTAGGGCACTATTAACCCATAGATAAAGTTAGATTAAGGCATATTAAAACTTTTCTGGGACAGAAAAGGCTAAGATGGTCCTGCGCATTGCGCAGGGCAATCTTAGCTTTTGCTGGTCGTTCGTCTGTACCCATTGTACCCTAGCGGACTCTTACATTGCTAAAATGTTGAACAAGTCCATTTGTTATTTGAGGGGTGTCAGAGCTATTTCTTTTCGTTCTTATCATATTTTGGATGGAAAATTCTGTTTGCTAATAGTGCGCAATAGTGCAGGTCCTGATCAGAGGAAGCTTTTTGCGGCGTCTGATCTGGGTCTGCACAGTTTGCAAAGATACCTCTTTAGGGGATTCCCGCATGCAACGGGTTAAATACACATTGCAGGATGTGGCTCAAGTGGTGTTATATTCTTTTAAGGTGAATGGGTTTACTATCTTTGTACCACTATCAATAGGCGTCTTTGTTTGTTTGAATTGAGGTTTTATGTCCCCGTCAACACTATTTAGGTTATTTTGGAGATGTTGCTTTTGTGTGACTTTTACCCGGCATTAAGATGAATTGAAATCTCAAGCCCTTTCGCAAATAGTAACCGCTAGGGTTTAAGGAGCGGTCCGACTCGAATCATTTTAGATATAAGCGCTTTACCAGTACTCAAATTCGGTCGGTTTCAGCTCTGTGCGGAAGCAGGTCCGTGGTCATGCAGCCCAATCCGTTTTTCCAAGTCCCGTAGGTTGGGAGATCATCAATAGGTGTTCACATTTTAAGAAAAGAACTTGCACTTTGGAGCATATATTTTCATTTCAGGGCAGATCCTTTTTTAAAGGCTTCATATAGAAGGAAAATTGAACAGGAAGTCATGTAAAATGTGACTCTTGCAAAGATAGATTGGTATACATTGTTTGCTAAAAAATCACACACAAAAACAGAAGTTATAAGGTTAAAGTTTGCTTTGCTTGGTCATTTTCTCAGCCTAAACTGAGAGACAGTCGACCGGCCAGGGCTGCCAGTTCTTACAAAGTGAAGCAAAATAGTTAGTGCAAGTTACCTCCCCTAAAGATGCATGCATTTCCGTCAGCAGCAAACTTTTTATTCCACATTCTTAAGCCTGTTTCTGATGTCTTTTACACTGTCGATTCCCCGAATAACGTCTGATATTTTTTCCGCGACCATTATCGTCGGCGCGTTAGTATTTCCTGAGGTTACGTTTGGAAACACTGACGCGTCCACAACTCGAAGCCCTTTGATGCCCTTGACTCTAAGCTGGGGGTCCACTACAGCTGTCGGGTCAGTTTTACCTCCCATTTTGCAAGTTCCACTGTGATGGTAGACTGTTACAGCAAGATGCCGTGTTACGCACTCCCAGTATGCATCGGACCGGAACTCATGTTTAGAACAGAACGAGATTTTCCCATGCTCTACTTTAGCGCCTAGACTTTGCATAGTTGGCGTTTCTATGAATTTCTCCCAAATTCTAAGACCGGCGATAAATTCTTTAACGTCCCTTTCATCTGTTAAATACTTGGGGTCAATAGCCGGGTAATCATACGGATCTGCGCTTTTAAGAGTTATCGTACCTTTACTTTTTGGATGAGTGACAATTACTGCTGTAATAAAACCGTCGTCGTTAGGACCTTTCGCCATTTGTTCCTTGACAACCTCGTCTTTAAAGCTGAAGAAATTAGTATCGGGCAAGTTGCTTATGAAGATAAACTGAATGTCGGCGTAGGAATTTCCTCTCCTAGCCTCGCTGGCATAGAAAAATCCGCTTCCATCTAAAGAGGACTTACCTAGTGGACCCGCACCGAACAATTTATACTGAAGTTTTGTCCACCAGTTTTCAAGCAAACTGCTAGTTAGACTTATTGGAGAATTTATCTTAGAGAACATTATTACCGTCTGATGATCTTGTAAGTTTTCACCCACAGGCAAGTCAGCTTTAACGTCTATTCCAAGACTCTCCAGATGGCGCCTCGGTCCTATCCCACTAAGCATAAGAAGCTGTGGAGAGTTTATTGCCCCGGCTGACAGTATCACCTCATTTCTGGCCTTAATGAAACGTTTCCTGTTGTCTCTAATTGTGTATACACCGACAGCTCTTTTATTCTCTATTTCAACTTTAGTCACCATACTGTTCACTGCAATATGCAGATTTGTTCTTCCTGCGGTATTCCCTAGATATTCAACACTTGTACTACTCCGTACACCATTTCGAACTGTAGCTTGAAAGTAATTAAACCCCTCCTGATCTTCTCCGTTATAATCAGTAACGTCATACCCAGCCTCCTTTCCGGCTTTTATGTACAGGTCCGCCAAGGGTGTTGTTTTGCCACTGCTAACCGCGATAGGACCACCCGAGGAGTGGTATTTGGACGACTTTAGTTCATCAATCTGAATGTCCTCTGATTTCAGGAAGTACGGGAGGACATCTTTATAACTCCACCCGGTACATCCATTTTTTGCCCACTCGTCGTACTCATATTTAGACCCCCTTGTATACTGCATACCATTCAACATACCACTACCTCCTAGAACTTTCCCACGAGGCCAGAAACTTCGATAATCTTTAAGTCCTAGACAAGACTCTTTCTGGGGTTCTGTGTAGTATTCCCAGTCATGCGCACCATGTAACAAACTAAAGAAATGCACCGGAATATGAAGACGAGGATCTTCGTCATAATGGCCCCCGGCTTCAAGAAGCAGTACCTTCTTATCTTTATCTTCCGACAGCCTTGAAGCGACGACGGAACCAGCAGAACCAGCACCTACAACAATATAGTCGTATTCGTCTTCAAGAACATCCGTTAGTATAGACAACGTTTTGAATGGCCCGTTTCCAGTGTAATAAGCCACAAGTAATGCCACAATTGTAACAATAACAGCGTTGCTAAACATCCCCATCTTAATAACGTGAATGTGATGAGACTGAAACAGCTTTATGCAGTATGCTCAGCAAATAGTTGTGCTTGAGCCAGTTCATGGGACAAACGGACATTAATTAGCAAATACACAGGCGAGCATGCGCAAAAGCGCAGTCTTGTCAGAGCCTTTGCTCCTCGCAGACATCTGGATGAGACATTGGAGTAGCTTAATAAGAAAAAGACATTGTTCTAGCGAAGAACAAACCGGAGAATGCTAAGATACATTTTGTCATGTGCCAACCCGTTTTTATTTACAATGTGTCTAAATCGACATGCATAGGGTTGACGCGTCATTAAACACGAAATCATCAACGACATACATTCTTTATATTTAGTGTCATGATAGAACATGAGAATAGCTGGCGATTCACCCACTGCTCAGCTAGGTAATGAGGTATTCTAACGGAAGTTTCAGACAAAGAGCTAGTGGTTTGTATGTTCAAACCGAAGCCGTCCCTGCTACCATTCGGTAAGGCATTACTGTGCTTGACACAGACTAGTTACTATACCTGAGTTGTTGTTAAATATACTCATCAGGTTGTAATATAAGTTCATGGTATATAGGATAATTATCGTGCAAATTTATTTCCTAAGTTCAGCAGTGAAATGATAATTAAAACTTTATTATCATTATCATTCTCACCACCATCACTATATCCGCAGCACTACCACCACCACCACCATCATCATCACCATCATCATTACCGTATTCGGCACAACAAACATCACCACCACCTTCACAACCACTGCTACAACCACCATCATCATGATAATCATCACCATCATCGTAACCATAAGCATCATTACCACAGCCAGCAGCATCTGCTACCGCCGCCACACCATCATTACCACCACCACAACCTCCAATACTTCCATCATCATTATCTTCATCATCCTCAATAACAGTATTATCACCGTCACGATATCCACAAAAACAACCACCACCGTCATCATCACCATCATTATTATCATCATCCCAGGAACCAAAACCACTACCAACGTCACCACTACCACTACAGCTACTTACATCACTATCATCATAATAATCATCATTATCATCATCATTGACTTTTTTATGATGATCATCATCACAACCGCCACCGCCATAGTCTCCTTCGCCACCACAATAACGTCCACCACCATCAAACCCATCTCCACCATTAGTTGCATCCTTATGACAGTCAGGCAGAATCTTTTCTGTATTTTTAAATTTACTTTGGCCATTATTCTGATATAAATTGTTTAAGATCCCCTTAGCCTGATACATTGGAATTCCGCCATTAAGACCACCTAAAATTGAGACTAATTCTGCTATAAAAAGCTTATTTAGTAGGTTGTAGTTTTTCTCTCTTTGTATTTTCTGTATACAGGATCCTCTTGTCAGAGACCATGTTTGGGACTGTTCAAAGGTGGTCGTTACATCGGAATTTTACTGTATATGTAAAGTGCATTAGACCTACAATACCGAACATATACATGTCATTAATTAAGACAAGGAATATTTATTTATAGAAATACAGAGGATCGCGTTATAATGACATTCGTTTTTAAGGCAAAACTCGTTATAACTACAATTCCAATGCAACGAATTCTTAGCTCAAGGTTTAGCTTCGATTCCGAGCGGATTGAGGCTTCCCTCGGGTTGGAAAGTCAAAAATCGAATCCATAGCCATGAAAGATTCTTGTAATTTAATACTCCAAGAAACAATTGTTATAGACTTTTGTTAGAATTGCCTCATCGACGCGATTCAAACACATTTGTTTCTTATAGTAATGCTGCGGAAAAGATCTTTATAACCAACTGGGATTCTTTATAACGGCAAATTCATTATAACGGCACAATAATAGGGAACAACTACTGTCGCTTTAGCGTGGGTCCTCTGTAGACAGAACATAATATTCACAACCCGACATAATCTCAAAACGAGAGCTGTCATTAGACAGCAAAGCTCACCTGGGAAAGTGTGTCTGGTGTCATTGGCATAGGTGGAGGTATTGCCTATTTATAAACTTTTGACCTATATCTATCATCATACCAACTATGAACCTAGTCCATTTTATAGTTTGGAAAATATTGGATCTAAAACATCTTGCGAATTTCGGAGTCCGTGGCCTTGACTGTGAGGTCATGGCATGGATGGGGAAGTGCTGGATAAAATTTTGGACCTTTACCTTATCATCATATAAAATATGAACCAAATCTGTCAAATAGTTTGGAAAATATGTGCTCTTAAAAAGTCAACATTAAAATTTCTAAGTCCATGACCTTGACCTTCAGATCATGGGCAAGGAGGGTATAGCTTAAAATAACTTTGGACCTATATCTTACATCAAACGAAATTTGAACAAAATCCATCTTATTGGTTTTTAAATAACTTGACATTAACAATTATTATGTCTGTGACCTTGACCTTGAGGCCATAGCCATGGGTGTGGTTGTAGCTGAATAAAACTGTAGACCCATACCTGTTATATATATATGAATATGAACTACATTTCCCATGTGAGCAGTTAAATACCTTTAACACTGACATAGAGTCATTGCGGTTATACATTTTTCTGAATTTATATACCAAGTCACCATAAAATTCTGGTTCCGATAGACCTTGTTGCAGAAGAGAGATTTATGTTCAATATTGAATTTTGAAATTAAATCATAATGACGTGTATAAAATTTTGATTTCTACCTGATCTTTCGAAGACTTTGTCGCAATATTTTATCACATGTTTTTGATGGCAATAAAACATGAATTTAATAATTTAGAGAGTTGTTGTGCAAGAGCTTGAATTTGCAATAAAACGTGCTTGGCATGTCTTTCGTGAAGTTTAGGTAACCGATATAACGTTGGAAGCTTGTCTTGGCTTTCTGTAACACAGACAGCGAACTTGATGGCTGAATGACATATATGGTCATCAACTAAAGTCCTCTCTACAGCTAAAGGCTGCAGTTCTTAGGCCTTAGTTCCACCAAGTTCTTGCTGAAGAGTGTTAACATAGTTAAGCCGTCAAACAAGAGCACAATGTAAGCGGCTCTATCTGCTGGACCCAAAACAAACTTTTTGAATGGAATTCTTGAAAACCTAGTTTAAGGTGACGTAAAGACGACTAAGGTTTAGGAGGTAATAAGTTCGTATTTTGATAATCAAAAGAAATGCGTTTGTTCACTAATTTCATAATGCTAAGTTTCCATTCTTTATGAGCTTTATGCTGAACATACTCTCGTTTACACCATCGTTCTCTACATTTATTGAAATCAATTTTAGAAGGAAATCGATATTTCGGTCCTTTCGCAATTTATATTACGTATCTTAGAATCAGGAATAATTTTTAAATTGTCAGTAATAATATGACCAGCAGCTGGATAGCAATAACCTGAATTTTTACAATCACAGGTATCAGGAGTGTTAGTGTCAATATCAAGATCAGAAACTAGTTTATTGACATTAAATATGGTAGATCTAACAGGTTTATTGTATTTATAGCAAATTATGGGTGTTTCAGTATTTTGTAAATAAGCAGGAATGGATGAAATCACCGAACTGTCCCGGAAGACACTAGGTAAATCTTTAAAATCCAAACCCTTATTAATGAATGATATTTGGATGTAATGACGTTTGTGATTAATTTCAGAATAGATGAGAGGACGAAGAACGTGCTTAGAATTACCCCTTGTTCAAAGAGTAGCATCGTATAATCAGAATGACGTCTAAAAACTTTGGAAATGCTTTGCGTATTTTATGATACCGATAACCCTGATAAAGAAGTTGAGCAGTTAACAACTTATTACGAGTGTTGAAGTCAGTTACATGACTAGACGTTCTGACAAATCGAATTAATTGCGAAATATCAACGCCATGGGATGCCGCACGAGGATCATCAACATCTAAGAAAGGTAAATTCACAATCTCAAAATCAAATTCATCGCGTTTGTCATACATTTTGCAGGAAACAAACCCATCTGCAATAAATATAAAAAGATTGGTTATATGACAGACTGCATGCATTGTAGAGCTTAATTACGATTATCGGTATCATAAATTACGCAAAGCATTTTCAAAACTTTATAGACGTCATTCCGATATAATTTTAAAATTTAATGTTGGACTTAAATCTCTTCTGCAACAAGGTCTATCGGAACCCGCATTTTACTGTGACTTAGTATACAAACAAACTATATTACTGCAATTACTTCATTACAAAATCACTCTTCGATATAAAATGATTACGCACAGCATAAATGATATACGACAGGCTGCATGCATGGTAGATAACCCGATCGCGATTGACAACTTTGCTTCACTCTTTAACTGCACGCCGGTGGGTCAGGACGCAGATTCTATGACGGTTCCAACGTACTGGCTTAATGAGAATTAGAATTTAATTTTATATATCGTTGGTTGATGCCCGATGCTCTGTCTCTTGTCGGATCAATCGGAGTCTAACTGTTCGTTTTCTTTTGCTCCAGTACTTCAGTTGTTTCTTACTGTCGATTCCTCACCAGTGTTTCATCTCTGTGGTCTTTGTACCGAAAATGACGTCCACAGTTATTCGTTTTCAAGTTTTGGAATTGGAAATAGTCATTGGGGGCTAAGTCTGAAGAATGGGAGGGTTGTAGTTTTGGCTCGTACCCATTCCGCTCAACAGCATTCACTGCAATTTTGCAAGTGTGGACTCCCTTTGGAGAGTTTACCGCGGCGTTTTTCACGGGTCGCAGTTCTCAGTTGGTCGAAAAAATTTGCATAATACGCACCTGTTATTGTACTTTTCTTTGCTAGAAAGAACAAGAAAATAAGGCCTTGTGTGTCCCAAAATACAGTTGCCATCACCTTGACAGCAGAGGGTTGCGTTTTGAACTTCTTTGGCCTCGGAGACCCCGACCCTACCCATCGGCGACTCTGAGGCTTTTTTCTCTGGCTCATAATAATGGACCGAGGTCTCAACTACAGTCACAGACGTGAAATAAAAGTCATATTCCTTTGACCTAAACCGCTCTCAACCATGCGCCGCATACTGATGCTCTGGTTACCATTAACTCGTCGCTAAGGGATTGTGTCACCAAACGGGCTGTTAGCTTGCACATACCCAAACGCTCATGTTAAATTGTTGACACGCTACCATGTGAAATGTGTAATGCATTCGATATTTTTCCATCTTTATTCGCCTATCCGAGGCCATCAGATCCCGTACTTTGTTTCACATTTCTTCACCGGAAGCATCTGATGGGCGTCCAGACCTGGTTTCGTTTTCTAAACGTTCTACTTCGTTTGAATTCCCCAACCCAGAATTTAACTTGTGCATACGATGGTGCAGAAGACCAATACACATTGGTCAACTGGTAATGTATTTCAAGAACCAAATAACAGCACGGTATCAACTTTTTACGAAACCTTGCTTTTGCATCGCTAGCCATGTTTGACGTTTAATATCTAATGAGTGAATGCCACGATAAGGGTGAATTTTGCCTAAAACAAGTATTGAAAGAAGGCATGAAAACCTTGCCTCGATCAACTGAAAATGGGATAAGCTGGTTACTTATTGACTTGTCCTCATAAGATTCTTGTAGTCCAGCCCTTCCGCCAAAGACATCAAAGGAAAAGGTGTCTGTGCAACCAAATAGAGACCATGCTTTTTGCTATAACTTGAGCAAAGATAGACTGCGGCTCTCTGAAAATTATAAGGTTGGCAAATACGATCTCATCCAGGTCAAAATATGTATTTCTCAGGATGGAGCCCAGATGTTGTTTGTGTTAACCCATATCCTGCTGTTCACCACAATACCAACCATTGCAAACAGTGTAGATTCACATCTGAAGAAGCCATGTGATCAGAATCTATACTGTTTGACATTCAGTTTCTGAATTCACAGGAATAAATAACATCAAGTGGTCTGATTGGTTTATAGTCAGAAATGGGTGTGGCTAAATTAATAATTCAGCGGGATAAGGGTTAAGGGGAATGCGTTCAGTTTCAGATCATTACGAAAACAAGCCTACACAAATACATTGTAAACTTTACCGAAAATCGAAATTTTTTAGATAACAAATTGTGACAATTATCTTATATCTGCTCTCGTTAGAACCGCTCATCGAGGCGGTTCTAACGAGTACCCTCAACCTTTATTTTAGAGCAGAAATAAGAAAAATAAGGTTTTTCTCTGTAAACCCCAGTTTAACAATATAACAGTGAGGTTCTAGGGGGTAAAAATCAAAGGCGTGTTTTCGTGATGTAGGTTATACTTCGAAAGCCATTTCTGTAACATTATCAACACGGGTTTATCTTTTGTAGATGGGTTTGTTTCGTTTAAAAATTATAATAAACGGGATGATTTTGATTTTGAGATTGTGAATGTTCCTTTTTGGGATTGTGATGTTCCGCCTGTGCCATCCTATGGCGTTTATATTTCGCAATTAATTCGATTTGCCAGAGTGTGTAGTCATGTAACTGACTTCAACACTTGTAATAAATTGTTAACGGCTAAACTTCTTAATCAGGGTTATCGGTACCATAAACTACGCAAAGCCTTTTCAAATTTTTATAGACGTCATTCTGATTTAATTACAAAATTCAACATTGGACTTAAATCTCTTCTGCAGCAAGGTCTATCGGAACCCGAATTTTATGGCGACTTAGTATACAAATTCAGTAAAAAAATTTAACCGCAATGACTTCAGCACCAAATTTCGTAAGATTGGGTACAACATAAATGTTATACGATAGACTGCATGCATTGTAGTTAACCCAATCACGGTTGACAAGTTTGCTTCCCTCTTAAATTGCACGCCGGTGGGTCAGGCCTCAGATTTCATGACGGTACAGTGTTAAGGCTTTATTGAGAATTAGAAATCTAATCAAAGGTAATGTTGGCTGATGCCTGATGCTCTATCTCTGGTCGGGCCCATCGGAGTCTAACTGTTGGTTTTCTTTTCCTCCGGCATTTCAGTGGTTTCTTGCTGTCGAGTCCTCACCGTTGTTTCATCTCTGTGGTTGTTTGATCATTTATGTTCACGGAGATGTTGCACTGATGAGTTAGGAGGCCTTCATGCGGACTTAACAAATTATTTGTCTAAATTGCGATGGAAATAAGGGCGAGGATTGTGGCCACGTGAAATCGTCGATTTAAGCCCCCCCCCCCCCCCCCAGTCGAATTTGTTTCCGCTGACCGTTCCAAGGCGGTTCTTCTGTCGCGATTTATTTTTGTTATGGTTTGTCTTTAGGTGTTTGTGTCGCTCGTGTTATTTTATTTTGGATAGCCTATTGGCCATTTCGTGGAAAGATAACTGTCCTTTTGGCTTTCCGCTGTTGGTGTTTCCATTAGAACTGTTTTTTTTTTCTTTTTTTTTGGTCGGTGCCTCCTTAGGTCTGTTGTTGCATGTTTGTGTTTCTTTTCCTTTGGTGTCTCTGATGGGAGCTATGGGTTGATTGTATCGATTCCTGATCATTGCCTCCACTTCTATTTTTTATATTTTTAGGAGAAAAATAAATAAATAAAATAATATAAAATAAGAAACAATTGTCCCTTTGGAGCATATGTTGTCCCGTTTAAGTGTAGCCCTTCTTTTAAAGGGACTTAATAAGATAAAAGAAAAAAATGAAAGAGGATATCATGAAAAATGTAACTCTGCGGTGTCAATGATGGTCATTTACCTTAAGGGATTAGATACACGAGCCATATGTTTCGCCATTTTTACATTTTCTTCTTTAATGAGTAGAATATAAATGGGTCTATTGCTTATTTATCCACCAAAATCACTCGTATATTCGAGTGAAGCTATTCTAATAACACCACCCTCCCTGATTTATTCAGTTACGATTGTTACAAAATCCACATAAGGGTTATTTATAGCCGTCTTGTTGCTATTAACCCTTTTTGTACCAATTGGAATCTTCCTCATTATATATAGCAAGAGTCCATTTCAAAATTTAGGGGTGTCAGGTTGTGTTTTATTCAAAATTTATTTCGAAAATAGATGATCATTTTGCAAACAGTGCATCAGTAAAATTACCTCCCCTAAAGATGCATCCGTTCACCTATACAACAAGCCCATTATTACACATTCTTAAATATATTCTTTGAAAGGGTTACCCTTTGGAAGCAAGGCATACACCACAGAACTGGAAAATATGAAGTGTGCATGTTTTCTGGGCAAGACTAGCTAGTTCCGGCCAATTAAGCCTCCTCATCAGTGACCCTTAAATGTTTTCAAAATTTCACAATGGAATCAATGATCCCAAAGGACAAGAAAATACAAATTACACTATAATGTGGGACAGGGAGACATTTTACTGCCGCCACACATTCCCAGACACCAGCTGTAGTGACGATAAATATGTTCTATGAAGGGTTATCCTTTGGAAGCCTGTTTCTAATGTCTTTTACACTGTTGACTCCCCGAATAATGTCTGATATTTTTTCCGCGACCATTATCGTCGGCGCGTTAGTATTTCCTGCTGTCACGTCTGGAAACACTTGACGCGTCAATAACTCGAAGCCCTTTTATGTCTTTGACCCTAAGCTGGAGGTCCGCTACGGCTGTGGTATCACTTTCACCTCCCATTTTGCACGTTCTACAGTGATGCTAAACTGTAAGCGCAAGATGTCGTGTGACGCACTCCCAGTATGCATCGGACCGAAACTCTTGGTAAAACAGAACGAGATTTACCATGCTCTACTAAGGCGCCTAAATTTTGCATAGTGGGCGTTTTTATGAATGCCTCCCATATTCTTAGACCCGCGTTACATTTTTGACGTCCCTTTCATCTGTCAAGTACTGGGGGTCAAGTGCCGGCTAATTGTTCAGATCTGCGTTTTTAAGAGTTATGTACTTGTACTTTTTGGATGTGTAACAATTACCGCCGTCATAAAACCGTTGTCGTTTGGACCCTTCTCCATTTGTTACTTAACAACCTCGTCTTTATAGTTGTAGAAATTGGTATCAGCAAGGGTGCTTAGAAAAATGAATTGGACGTCGGCATAGCTTTTCCCTCTTCTACCTCCATTGGTGTAGAAAAATCCGTTTCCATCTAAGGTCGACTTACCTAGTGGACCTAAACCAAAGAACTTATACTGAAGGCTTGTCCACCAGCTTTCAAGCAACTTGCCAGTTATGCTTATAGGAGAATTACTCTTAGAGAACAGCAATATCATCTGATGATCTTGTAAGTTTTTACCAAAAGGCAAGTCAGCTTTAACGTCTAATCCAAGTCCATCCATATGGTGTCTTGGTCCTATCCCACTAGGCATAAGAAGTTGTGGAGACATAATAGCCCCAGCTGACACAATAACCTCCTTCCTGGCCTTAATGAACCGTTTCCTGTTGTTTCTATTTGTGTATACCCCGGTAGCTCTTTTATTCTCTATTTCAACTTTAGTCATCTTACTGTTCACTGCAATATGGAGATTTGTACTTCATGCGGTATTCGCTAGATATTAAACAATTGTACTACTCCGTACATCAGTTCGAATAGTAGCTTGAAGGTAATTAAAAATAGCCATCAGAAGAGATGGCAAATCCCCCGACAAAAAGCCAATATGGCCTTCAGAAGATTGTCCACCAACAGAAAGTGCACCAGAATTAAACCAGCAATATATCACAAAGTATTGCAGTTATGGCCATCACAAGATTATACTGT
Source organism: Lucinisca nassula (assembly GCA_963580285.1). Taxonomy (NCBI): domain Eukaryota; kingdom Metazoa; phylum Mollusca; class Bivalvia; order Lucinida; family Lucinidae; genus Lucinisca; species Lucinisca nassula. The sequence continues at coordinate 68,198 of CAUZLF010000731.1, read as the reverse complement.
CAGGGGAGATAACTAAAAAACCAGGGCACTCAGAATTGTGGTTCTTGCGCATGACATGCCTGCTTAAGCTCATGTATTTCTGTGCAAAGTTCCATCAATATGTCTCAAAGGGTATTGGAGATATGGTGATCACAAGCCGGTCATACTGTTATATTGGAAGGTTAGATAACTCAAATACCACAGCACCAATAGTTGTGGTTCTTGCACATGACACCCCTTCTGTACTTTGTATACAATTGCACCAAGTTCCTTCAATATATCTCAAAGGGTGTTGGTGTTATGGCCATCACAAGGTTATATTGTCAGGGGAGATAACACAAAAACAAGAGCACCCAGGGTTGTAATTCTTGAGCATGACACACCTGCTTAACCTCATGTACATCTGCATCAAGTACCACCAATATGTCTCGAAGGGTATTGGAGGTACGGTGATCACAAGGTGGTCATACTGTTATATTGGAAGGGGAGATAATTCAAATACCATAGCACCCAGAGTTGTGGTTCTTAGGCATGAAGCGCCGTCTCAACCTTGTATACAATTGTGCCAAGTGCCATCAATATATCTCAAAGGGTATTGGAGTTATGGCCATCACAAGGTTATATTGTCAGGGGAGATAATTAAACAAGAGGCCCATGGGCCACTATGCTCACCAGAGCTCAGGTGGGCACTGCCAAATTGCAGCCAAGTATTTTAACATGATATCATTTTAATCTGCCAAATGAACCCCCATATCCAAATGAGCATCCATGTGGACTCAGTATATGAAACATTAAGCCTTTTATGAAGTAGAGGGGGTGGGGCATGGACCCAATGGAGCCCTGGTTGGTATCACTAAATGTGTCTTATCACAAAGAACAAGAATATATATGGTTTAGCAGTGGGGATCTGCATGGCTGGAGATATAAGTGGAGGGGTTGGAGCATGCCCTGTCGTTCCCAGGAAAGCCCAAGATTGTTATCCCTAAATGTGTCTCATCATAAGGACCAAGTATATATGTGGTTTAGGGGTGGGACTCTGAACGGTTTCCAAGATATCCTTTCATGAAGTGGAAAGGAGAGGACTGGCCCCTGCGGACACACCTACAGTAGGTGTGCTAATAATAAGGAACAAGAACATATATGAATATGGGGTGGGGATTTAATGGTTTCTGAAATATATGGCCTTTTATGAAGTGGAATGGCGGGGCACATTGCCTCAGCACAAAGAGACCCCCAAGTTGGTGTGGCTGAATGAGTCTTATCATAAGGAACAAGAATATATATGGTTTAGGGGTGGGGATCTGAACTATTTCTGAGATATGTGGCTTTTAATGAAGTCAAGCGGTGGAGCAAGGCCCGGGCATGCCCCGGGGACTCACAAGCTGGTGTCAATGAATGTGCCTTATCATAAGGAAGATGAATATATATGGTTTAGGGGTGGGGCTCTGAACAGTTTCTGAGATATAAGGCCTTTTGTGAAGTGCAGGGGTGGGGCAAGGCCCAGGGAGACCCCCAGGTTGGTGTCAATGAAAGTGTCTTATCATAAGGTACAAGAATATATATGGTTTAGGGGTGGGGATCTGTAAGGTTTCCGAGATATTGTGATATTATGAAATGGAGGGGGTGGGGCATGGCCCCTGCACATCCCTGGGGACCCCCAGGTTGGTGTCACTGAATGTGTCTCATCATAATGAACAAGAACATATATGGTTTAGGGGTGGGGATCTGAACAGTTTCTGAGATATATGGCCTTTTGTGAAGTGAAGGGGTGGGGCATGGCTCCGGCGCACCCCGGAAGACCCCCGATTTGGGGTCAATGAATGCGTCTTATCATAAGGAGCAAGAATATATATGGTTTAGGGGTGGGGATCTGTAAGGTTTCCGAGCTATTGGGCCTTTTATGAAATGGAGGGGCGGGACATGGCCCCGGCGCATCCCGGGGGACCCCCAGTTTGATGTCACTGAATGCGTCTTATCATAAGGAACAAGAGTATATAGGGTTCAGGGGTGGGGATCTGAATGGTTTCCGAGATATTGGGCCTTTTATGAAGTGGAGGGGGTGGGGCATGGCCTCGGCACATCCCGGAGGACCTCCAGGTTGGTGTCACTGAATGCGTCTTATCAATAGGAACAAGAATATATATGGTTTAGGGGTGGGGATCTGTAAGGTTTCTGAGATATAAGTCATTTTATGAAGTACTGGGGGCGGGGCATGGCCCCGGCACAACCTACTGGACCCCCAGGTTGACATAACAGCATATGGCTCAGAGAAGTTTACTAAAGGAACATTTCTATGAAAGTTTTGTCAAAATATCTGCAAAGGCTTTGTAGTTAATGCCATTTTTCAATTTTCCCCATTATAAGTCTATGGAAAATCTAAGTTGCCATAGCAACCAAACTAAAGAGCCGAATTTCATAAAAAACACAAAACCTGTAAAGGCAAATATGGTGAATATTTCCATAAACTTTCAGCCTCATAGAGCATACGGTTTCTGAGGAGATGATTTTTTAAGTATTTTTTTTTCTATTTTTTCATTTTGGTTTCCATGGCAACCAATACAAATGAGCAGTAGGCCTAAAATCATATGGCAGATAGTAGATTGCCTAAGGAATATTTCTATGAAAGTTTTGTCAAAATATCTGCAGTGGCTTGACAGTAAATGCCATTTTTCAATTTTCCCCATTATAAGTCTATGGGAGCTCTAAGTTGCTATAGCAACCAAACTAATGGGCCAATTTTCATAAAAAACACAAACTTTCAATCCCCCAGCCCAAGGATGCTACAGATAAAATTTGGGCTGAATCGGTCCAGTGGCTTCAGAGAAGAAGATGTTTGAAAGTGTTGACGTCAGACGACGACAACGACGACGACGACAACGCCGGACAACTGCCTATCCTATAAGCTCCCCCGGAGCCTTCGGCTCTGGTGAGCTAAAAACCAGGGCACCAAATGTCGTGGTCTTGCACGTGACACACCTGCTTAACCTCATGTACAACTGTACCAAGTACCATCAATATATCTCAAAGAGTATTGGAGATGCGGCCATCACAAAGTAGTGATTCTATTTTATTGGAAGGGGAGGTAACTCAAAAACCATGGCAACCAGAGTTGTGGTTCTTATGCATGACACACCGTCTCGGCCTTGTGAACAACTGGGCCAGGTATCATCAATATATCTTAACGGGTATTGGAGTTATGGCCATCACAAGGTAGTCACTCTGTTTTATTGGAAGGGGAGATAACTCAAAAACCATGGCAACCAGAGTTGTGGTTCTTGTGTATGACACGCCGTCTCAGCCTTAAAAAGAACTGTGCCAGGTACCATCAATATATCTCAAAGGGTATAGGAGTTATGGCCATCACAAAGTAGTCATTCAATTTTATTAAAAGGGGAGATAACTCAAAAAGTATGGCATCCAGAGTTCTGGTTCTTGTGCATGACACGCCGTCTCAGCCTTGTGAACAATTGTTCCAAGAACCATCACTCAATCTCAAAGAGTATAGGAGTTATGGCCATCACAAGGTTGCGTCTACGGACGGACGGACGGACAGACGGACGGACGCCAGGCTGATCGCTATATCCCCCGAACCTTTTCGGTCGGGGGATAAAAATAGAAGTGGAGGCAATGATCAGGAATCGATACAATTAACCCACAATTAACCCACAGCTCCAATCAGAGACATCAAAGGGAAAGAAACACAAACATGACACAATAGACCCTAATGGAATCATCAATAGAGGGAAGCCAAAAGGACAGTTACTTTCCCACAAAATGGCCAAAAGGCGATCCAAAATAAAATAATATAAGCGACACAAACACTCAAAGACAAACCACAACAATTTTTTTATTTTGCTTTTTCCGGGATTATTTTTTAATTCTATCAGCAATGGAAGTGACTTTTCGTCTTTACAACCATAGTGGAGACTATTTATTTTGCTTTTTCCGGGATTATGTTTGCTAAGAGAATTAAAACATAACCCCGGAAAAAGCAAAATAAAATAGTAACAAATAAACCCCTATATACAGAGTGTACTGCAGTTCCGGATAGCCTTATATGCGCTGTATGAGCATATTTTTTGGGGGGAATACTTCTGTGGCGCAGTGGTTAAGGACGTCGGCCACTGCAGTGCTAGGCGACGTCGCCGCATCTGTGCGTGGGTTCGAATCGCAGTCAAAGCACACTTTATTTATTCTGATAGCACACTTTATTTATTCCTGATTGTGTCTCCACTGTGGTTGTAAAGACGAAGAGTCGCTTCCATTGCTGGGAGAATTTAAACATTATCCCGGAAAAGCAAAATAAAATAGTAATAAATAACCCCTATATACAAAGTGTACTGCAGTACCGGATAGCCTCAAAGGATAGTTAATCTCAAAGGAGCAGGCAATACCAATGTTTTTGGGAGTAGTCTTCGTATCAGACTATCTCCTCTCAAATCACCCATCCTTCGAAAATATACTAATCCGTGGAAAAGAAGTGGAATGTATCCTAGTATTTCTAAGTGCAATGCCAAGAGGTGCAGATGTTGTTCGCATTTAAGCACTGCGTCTACCGTTACTTCATCTGTAAACGGTAGACGCTTCTCTGTAGTTAACATGTCTGATTTGACATGACAGTCTACAGATTTAATTTATCTAATTACTTGACGTGCTGCAAACTGTAATATGCAGTACGTCGGTCAAACTAACCGCATGCTTAAAACTAGATTGAACGAGCATTATCGTAGAATGAGTAAGCCTAAGAAAACTGACACTTTCTTGTACCGTCACTTTCGACGTACAGGTCATTCTGTAAATAACATTATTATACAACCAGTGGAAAAACTTTATTACGATGCAAATTCTACATCTAGATTCAAAATAATCAAAAGACACGAAGCTGAACTGAAATGGATTAAATTTTTACAGACCCCTTTTCCACTGGGATTTAATGACAACATTTATCATGAGGGTAATATTTCCAGAATGCCGGACTTTGATATTTTCTCACTCCTGGAATGTCGAAAACGCAGAACTAGATCTCACGGCACCAGGAAAAATGGTAACTTTAAACGTAAATCACGTGCGTTTAAACGAAACAATACTAGACTGAAGTGACTGTCAATTATATTATTAAATCATGGACGCCACTCTATGCTTTCATTTTTAAGTTCATTACCCGTTTCTGTTTTACGTCTTCTGGACACCGAGGCGAATAAATTCTACGATAGTTCTCATCAGTTATATGATGCGGCTCTCTTAACTAGAGGCTATACTCAGCATACTCTCCGTCCTTACATTGATTCTGAAATTAATCATAAACGTCATTTCTTCAAATGTCATTAATAAGGGTATGGATTTTATAGATTTGCCCAGTATCTTCCGTGAGAGATCGGTGCTTTCTTCCATTCCTGCTTATTTTCAAAATACTGAAACACCTATAATTTGCTATAAATATAACAAACCTGTTAGATCTATCATTTTTAATTTCAATAAACTTGTTTCAGATCTTGATATTGATACAAATACTCCTGATTCATGTGATTGTAAAAACTCAAAGTATTGCTATCCTGCAGCTGGTCATGTAATTACTGGCAATTTGAAAATTATTCCTGATTCTAGGATAAGGAATATAATTTCTAAAGGACCGAAATATCGGTTTCCTTCTAAAATTGATTTCAGTAAATGTAGAGATGAAATCGCTGCTTCCTTGAATGAATTCGGTAATCGATTGTGTAAGCAAGAGTATGTTGAGTATAAAGCCCTAAAGGACTGGAAACTTAGCATTTTAAGACTAGTGAATAAACGCATTTCTTTCTATTCTCAAAATACTAACTTATTACCTCCTAAGCCCAAGACGTCTTTACGTCATCTTAAACTAGGTATTCAAGAATTTCATAAGAAGTTTGTTTTGGCCCCTGCAGACAAGGCCGCTAACAACGTCGTCGTTGTGTGACGGCTCCACTATGTTAACACGCTTAAGCAGGAGCTTGGTGGTACTAAGGCCTATGAACTTCAGCCTTTGGCTGAAGAGAGAGCTATAGTAGATAAACATGTTTGTCTTTCAGCCACCAAGTTTGCTGTGTATGTTAACGAAGGCCAAGACAAGCTTCCTACGCTATACTGGTTACCAAAACTTCATAAAAAACCTTACAAAGCACGGTTTATTGCAAATTCTAGTTCTTGCACTACCACTGAACTTTCTAAATTATTAACTTCCTGTCTTACTGCTATTAAAACGCATGTAATTAAATATTGTGATAAAGTCTTTGAAAGATCAGGAAGAAATCTGTTTTGGTCTATAAAAAATTCGAATGAGGTTTTAAATAAATTGAAATCTAGACAGTTTCGTGCTTCTAGTCTGTCTACCTACGATTTTTCCACTCTTTACACTACACTTCCTCATAATCTTATAAAAGAAAAGCTTAATGATTTAATTGAATGGGCTTTTCACAGAGAAGATTCTCTCTATCTTGCATGTAATGTCAGAAATGCATTTTTCACTTCTAAAGAGCATAAGAATTATACACTTTGGTCATGTCAGAAAGTGTGTGATGCCCTTACCTTTCTACTTGACAATATTTATATTAGATTCGGTACTAAGTTATTTAGACAAATTGTGGGTATTCCGATGGGTACTAATTGCGCACCTCTTGTGGCTGATCTGTTCTTGTATTGTTATGAAAGAGACTTCATTTTGTCGCTTTCCATTGATAACCAATCTGAAATTATTGAAGCTTTTAGCTCTACTTCTAGATATTTAGATGATTTATTAAATATTGATAATACCTATTTTGATGGTTTGATCAGTCAGATTTACCCCCTAGAACTTCAGTTAAATAAAGCAAATTCTTCTGATACCGAGGCCCCGTTTTTGGATTTACATCTATCTATTGTAGATGGATTTGTTTCGTGCAAAATTTATGATAAACGCGATGACTTTGATTTTGAGATTGTAAATTTTCCTTTTTTGGATGGTGATGTTCCTCGTGCGCCATCCTATGGCGTTTATATTTCGCAATAATTCGATTTGCTAGAGTGTGTAGTCATGTAACTGACTTCAACACTCGTAATAAATTATTAACGGCTAAACTTCTTAATCAGGGTTATCGGTACCATAAACTACGCAAAGCCTTTTCAAAATTTTATAGACGCCATTCTGATTTAATTTCAAAATTCAATATTGGACTTAAATCTCTTCTGCAACAAGGTCTATCGGAACCCGAATTTTATGGTGACTTAGTATATGAATTCAGAAAAATATATAACCGCAATGACTTCAGCACCCAATTTCGTAAAATCATTCTTCGATATAAAAAGATTGGGTACAACATGGATATTATACGACAGACTGCATGCATGGTAGTTAACCCAATCACGGTTGGCAACTTTGCTTCCCTCTTTAATTGCACGCCGGTGGGTCAGGCCTCAGATTCTATGACGGCTCCAACGAAAAGGCTTATTGAAAATTAAAGAGATAATGTTGGTTGGTGCCTGATGCTCTGTCTCTGGTCGGGCTCATCGGAGTCTAACTGTTGGTTTTCTTTTGCTCCAGCATTTCAGTGGTTTCTTGCTGTCGAGTCCTCACCGTTGTCTCACCTCTGTGGTTCTTTGATTTCTGTGTTCACGGAGATGTTGCACTGATGAGTTAGGAGGCCTTCATGCGGACTGAACAAATTATTTGTCTAAATCGCGACGGAAGTAAGGGCGAGGATTGTGGCCACGTAAAATCGATTTAAGCCCCCCAGTGGAAATCTTCCACTGACCGTTCCAAGGCGGCTCTTCTGTGGCGATTTATTTATGTTGTTGTTTGTTACTTACTGTGTGTATCACTTGTGTCTTTTAATTTTGGATGGCCATATGGCCATTTTGTGGGAAAGTAACTGTCCATATGGCCTTCCTTTGTTTAGGTTTCCATTATGGTCTGGTCGCTTAATGTTTGTATTTCTTTCCCTTTGGTGTCTTTTATGGATGGAGTAAGTTAATTGTATCAATTCCTGATCTTTGTTTTACTTCTACTTTGCATATCAGGGCTGTTTTGTTTGTGCCGTGTGGCGGCTGTAAAAGGTCTCCCCGTACATGCATTTAATGCTCTTATTTTTCCAATCCTCAGGGATTGCTTATGCAATTGCTTTTCACTTATCCATCAATTGACATCCTTTAGATACCTGTTGAAGGTCATTATTAAACCGATGTTCGTTCCTCGTTGTATAACAACTGCTTGTTTGACATCCCTGTACTTTAAGAAGACTAGGATGTTTTGTGGGCTTTTGTTGTACCTTCCTTCTATTCGAAGGAATCTTCTTCAGTAATTTTATTTATTTAATAACCGGTATGAACATCGCTTTAGTTTTGACGGTATCACAACCTTATTATCCAAAATGAGTATTACAAATACATTTAAAATATCAATATCACCCCTTAGGTTACACTCTGCTTCTTCTGTACGGATTCCCCATTCTATTAAGAACTTTAATACTATGTTGCCTTCGGTATTGGTTAGACCCTCAAATTTGTCTTCTGTAACTTCAGTTAATCTCAAAGGAGCAGGCAATACCAATGTTTTTGGGAGTAGTCTTCGTATAAGACTATCTCCTCTCAAATCACCCATCCTTCGAAAATATACTAATCCGTGGAAAAGAAGTGGAATGTATCCTAGTATTTCTAAGTGCAATGCCAAGAGGTGCAGATGTTGTTCGCATTTAAGCACTGCGTCTACCGTTACTTCATCTTTAAACGGTAGACGCTTCTCTGTAGTTAACATGTCTGATTTGACATGACAGTCTACAGATTTAATTTATCTAATTACTTGACGTGCTGCAAACTGTAATATGCAGTACGTCGGTCAAACTAACCGCATGCTTAAAACTAGATTGAACGAGCATTATCGTAGAATGAGTAAGCCTAAGAAAACTGACACTTTCTTGTACCGTCACTTTCGACGTACAGGTCATTCTGTAAATAACATTATTATACAACCAGTGGAAAAACTTTATTACGATGCAAATTCTACATCTAGATTCAAAAAAATCAAAAGACACGAAGCTGAACTGAAATGGATTAAATTTTTACAGACCCCTTTTCCACTGGGATTTAATGACAACATTTATCATGAGGGTAATATTTCCAGAATGCCGGACTTTGATATTTTCTCACTCCATGAATGTCGAAAACGCAGAACTAGATCTCACGGCACCAGGAAAAATGGTAACTTTAAACGTAAATCACGTGCGTTTAAACGAAACAATACTAGACTGAAGTGACTGTCAATTATATTATTAAATCATGGACGCCACTCTATGCTTTCATTTTTAAGTTCATTACCCGTTTCTGTTTTACGTCTTCTGGACACCGAGGCGAATAAATTCTACGATAGTTCTCATCAGTTATATGATGCGGCTCTCTTAACTAGAGGCTATACTCAGCATACTCTCCGTCCTTACATTGATTCTGAAATTAATCATAAACGTTATTTCTTCAAAATATCCTTCATTAATAAGGGTATGGATTTTATAGATTTGCCCAGTATCTTCCGTGAGAGATCGGTGCTTTCTTCCATTCCTGCTTATTTTCAAAATACTGAAACACCTATAATTTGCTATAAATATAACAAACCTGTTAGATCTATCATTTTTAATTTCAATAAACTTGTTTCAGATCTTGATATTGATACTAATACTCCTGATTCATGTGATTGTAAAAACTCAAAGTATTGCTATCCTGCTGCTGGTCATGTAATTACTGGCAATTTGAAAATTATTCCTGATTCTAGGATAAGGAATATAATTTCTAAAGGACCGAAATATCGGTTTCCTTCTAAAATTGATTTCAGTAAATGTAGAGATGAAATCGCTGCTTCCTTGAATGAATTCGGTAATCGATGGTGTAAGCGAGAGTATGTTGAGTATAAAGCCCTAAAGGACTGGAAACTTAGCATTTTAAGACTAGTGAATAAACGCATTTCTTTCTATTCTCAAAATACTAACTTATTACCTCCTGAGCCCAAGACGTCTTTACGTCATCTTAAACTAGGTATTCAAGAATTTCATAAGAAGTTTGTTTTGGCCCCTGCAGACAAGGCCGCTAACAACGTCGTCGTTGTGTGACGGCTCCACTATGTTAACACGCTTAAGCAGGAGCTTGGTGGTACTAAGGCCTATGAACTTCAGCCTTTGGCTGAAGAGAGAGCTATAGTAGATAAACATGTTTGTCTTTCAGCCACCAAGTTTGCTGTGTATGTTAACGAAGGCCAAGACAAGCTTCCTACGCTATACTGGTTACCAAAACTTCATAAAAAAACTTACAAAGCACGGTTTATTGCAAATTCTAGTTCTTGCACTACCACTGAACTTTCTAAATTATTAACTTCCTGTCTTACTGCTATTAAAACGCATGTAATTAAATATTGTGATAAAGTCTTTGAAAGATCAGGAAGAAATCTGTTTTGGTCTATAATAAATTCGAATGAGGTTTTAAATAAATTGAAATCTAGACAGTTTCGTGCTTCTAGTCTGTCTACCTACGATTTTTCCACTCTTTACACTACACTTCCTCATAATCTTATAAAAGAAAAGCTTAATGATTTAATTGAATGGGCTTTTCTCACCGAAAATTCTCTCTATCTTGCATGTAATGTCAGAAATGAATTTTTCACTTCTAAAGAGCATAAGAATTATACACTTTGGTCATGTCAGAAAGTGTGTGATGCCCTTACCTTTCTACTTGACAATATTTATATTAGATTCGGTACTAAGTTATTTAGACAAATTGTGGGTATTCCGATGGGTACTAATTGCGCACCTCTTGTAGCTGATCTGTTCTTGTATTGTTATGAAAGAGACTTCATTTTGTCGCTTTCCATTGATAACCAATCTGAAATTATTGAAGCTTTAAGCTCTTCTTCTAGATATTTAGATGATTTATTAAATATTGATAATACCTATTTTGATGGTTTGATCAGTCAGATTTACCCGCTAGAACTTCAGTTAAATAAAGCAAATTCTTCTGATACCGAGGCCCCGTTTTTGGATTTACATCTATCTATTGTAGATGGATTTGTTTCGTGCAAAATTTATGATAAACGCGATGACTTTGATTTTGAGATTGTAAATTTTCCTTTTTTGGATGGTGATGTTCCTCGTGCGCCATCCTATGGCGTTTATATTTCGCAATTAATTCGATTTGCTAGAGGGTGTAGTCATGTAACTGACTTCAACACTCATAATAAATTATTAACGGCTAAACTTCTTAATCAGGGTTATCGGTACCATAAACTACGCAAAGCCTTTTCAAAATTTTATAGACGCCATTCTGATTTAATTTCAAAATTCAATATTGGACTTAAATCTCTTCTGCAACAAGGTCTATCGGAACCCGAATTTTATGGTGACTTAGTATATAAATTCAGAAAAATATATAAACGCAATGACTTCAGCACCCAATTTCGTAAAATCATTCTTCGATATAAAAAGATTGGGTACAACATGGATATTATACGACAGACTGCATGCATGGTAGTTAACCCAATCACGGTTGGCAACTTTGCTTCCCTCTTTAATTGCACGCCGGTGGGTCAGGCCTCAGATTCTATGACGGCTCCAACGTAAAGGCTTATTGAAAATTAAAGAGATAATGTTGGTTGGTGCCTGATGCTCTGTCTCTGGTCGGGCTCATCGGAGTCTAACTGTTGGTTTTCTTTTGCTCCAGCATTTCAGTGGTTTCTTGCTGTCGAGTCCTCGCCGTTTTCTCACCTCTGTGGTTCTTTGATTTCTGTGTCCACGCATCTGTGTGGGTTCGAATCACACACATAACAAAAATAACCCGCGACAGAAGATCCGCCTTGGAATGGTCAGTGGAAGCGAATTCCACTGAGGGGCTTAAATCGATTTTACGTGGCCACAATCCCCGCGCTTACTTCCTTGATCTTCTCCGTTATAATCAGTGGCGTTACACCCAATTTCCTTTCCGGCTTCCAGGTACAGTTCTGCCAAGGGGGTATTTTTACGACTGCTTACCGCGATAGGCCCACCTGAAGAGTGTTATCTTGATGACTTAAAATCATCAATTTGAATCTCCGCAGATTTCAAGAAGGACGGAAGGACGTCTTTATAACTCCGGCCGGTACATCCATTATTCGCCCACTCGTCGTACTCATATTTAGGCCCCCTTGTATAAAACATAATGTTCAACATACTGCTGCCTCCTAAAACTTTTCCTCGAGGCCAGAAACTTCGATTATCTTTAAGTCCTAGACATGAAATTTTCTGGGGTTCGGTGTAGTATTCCCAGTCATGCGCACCATGTAACAAATTAAAGAAATGCACCGGAACATGAAGCAGAGGATCTTCGTCATAATGGCCCCCGGCTTCAAGAAGCAGTACCTTCTTAGACATCAGGGGACAGTTTCGCATTTGAGGGTGGACGTTTTTCAAAATATAATAGTAGGAGGGTTAATAATGGCATTGTTGCTCATAGAAATTGTGATATGTGGATATTTTTGCCAATGTGGGCTTATTTGCTGAGTATCTGTACGTTTATAAAATGGAATACGAAACTAACACGCCAGCTGTCTGGATGCTGTACAAGAGCAAGGTGTAGCGGCATATCTGAATTCACGAAGATAGCTTTGGCACTAACAAGTGGCTGTTTTTCAAAGAGGATTTCTGAAAAAGTCCACTGGTTGTGGTATACTTTTCTGTCTATTCGTTTGCATGTGACTGAGTGCACATGCCATTTCAACAGGTGCCAAGTACTGGTGTTTTGGGAGTAAATTCACAAGATCTGTCAAAGTGAGGTGGAGTCATGCTTTTTTGTATGTAAAAATAGTGGGTGGAGTAAGTGAAATGATGCTGCTGTCAGCCTATGCAAACAGATAAGTGTTTTTTTGGTATTCTGTTTTGATTTCATGCATGTGTGGAGCACTTTGAAACCAAAACAGAAGTTATTGCTTTCTCCAGGAGTTGTCGATAACGATTCAAAAACTTGGTGTGGCGCGGACAAAAAATGCTGCGATTAACTGGCCCCTGATGCCTTATGTTTATCTTCTGATAGCATTGATGCGACGACGGAACCAGCAGTACCAGCACCTACAACAATATAATCGTATTCGTCTTCAAGATCATCCGTTAGTATTGATATCGTTTTAAACGGAATAAGCCACAAGCAATTCCACAGTTGTAACAAGAACGGCACTGCCAAACATCTCCATTTTAACCAGTCTTCGAATCGTTTGAGCCAGTGCATGTGATTAAAGGTTTCTTATCCCATATGCAACAAGCAAAGGCTCATGCGAGCCTGCGCAGTGCACAGTCTCGCTAGAGCACTTGCGCAGTCATCTGGGTGAGACATTGTGATAGCTTAATATGAAAAGGCATGAGTCTAGCATTGAGAATGGAAAGAGACCATTTGTCAAATGTCAACCCGTTTAACTTACAATACGTTTACATACGTTTAGGTATAGCTATAATAAGGATTCTTACAGTACACGGAAAAACAGCTGGCACTGGTTTTAGTACTCACCCACTGCTTGACTGGGTAATCAGATGTTCTAACGAACGTTACAGACAATGGAAGAGTGGTTTGTGTGTCCAAACCGAAGCCGTCTCTGCTACTATTCGGCAAGGCATATCTGTCCGTGACACAGACTAATTACTATACGAAAGATATACCCATCATACGAGCGTAGACATCTGTAATATAAGCTCATGGAAAATAGGCTTGCTATTGTGCAAATTAATTTCCTAGGTACAGCTGAGAAAGGATATATGTATGCGTTTGAGTTTTATGTCCCACCAACAGCTAAGGACATACGGAGTCGTTTTAAAAGAGAAAAGATATAATTACAAAGTTATCATCATTCTAAAAACCATCAGTATATCCTCCACCATCACCACCACCAACATCATCATCATCATCAATATCATCATCATCACAATTATCTCCACAATCATCATCGATATAATCAGTATCGTATTTGGCACCACCGACATCACTGCCACCTTCACCACCACCACCACTACAAGCACAACCACCATGATCATCATCATCATCACCATAATCATAAACATCATCACCACAGCCAGCAGCATCTGCTACCGCCGCCACCACCACTAAAACCTCCTACATTCTCATCATTATCATCGTCAGTCTCAGAAAATTTTTCACTATCATTACCACAGCCACCACTACAACCACCACCTTCATTATCACCATCATCATACTTATCATCATCCCCGGGTCCACAATGATCGTCACCACTACCTATACAACTATCATCATCATCATCATCATCATCATCACCATCAACACAATTGTTTTCTTACGACGCCCGGGGATTTGAATTATCAATGAATCATTGCTATATTTTTAAATTTTAATCAGGCCATAATTCTGATATAAATTGTTTAAGATCCAATTAACCTATGATTCATGTAAAGTTCATTAGACCTGCAATACCGAGCATCTACATGTCAACAATAATCATCAGTATAACTACATAACGGCCAGTAAAAAGTATTTTACTGGGGGAGTGCACAAATCGGAACAAGTCCGTGAAATAAAGACCCCCTAAACCCCACTTTATAAAGAGAAAACTGGGGTTTACGGGGGTAAACATTATTTTCCTTATTTCTGCTCCAAGACATAGGTTGGGGTACTCGTTAGCACCGCCTCGATGAGGCGGTTCTAACGAGCACTTAAAACCTATGTTTGGAGTATAAATAAGAAACATATCACAAATTTTCATCAGAAAAAATGCCTTTTTTGAGTTTTGAAAAATGTACTATTTCATACGGATGTGTTATCGTAATGTGGCCACAATCCTTGCCCTTGGTTCTGTCATGGTTGAAACTTAGCCGGTATCACTACATAGAGGATCTTCATGAGTGCTCATGTATAATTGAATTTATTGAACGAGTTGAGGAAAAGGGATAAAATGCGAGGCCTCAGCCGAGCATTTTATACCTTTTCCTAAACGTGTTTAAATTTAATAAAACATGGGCACGAAATTGAGATTCTATTTATCATTACCATTTAAACGCATTTTATACACGATAGCTTTTACAAGAAAAAACAAACAAACACATATCATTCCTCAACAAATAAACGCGACGTCGTTAAGGAGGTCATACATGTAGTGTTATGGGGCGTATCTAAATAAATTGCATATCTAATCCACTAGTGAATTATCGATTTCATTACATGACGTTATTACATTCTCAGAGGTTTATAAAACAATAAAATATATAAAAAGAAACAAAACTTGGCAATTTTGTACTACTTCCTTGCTTCTAAAGGATAACCCTTTCTAGAACATATTTAATGTCACTACAGCTGGTGTCTGGGAATGTGTGGCGGCCGTAAAAAGTCTTCCTGCCCTACATCATAGTGTAGCGTACATGTATATTTTGTTGTCCTTTGGGATCATTGATTCATTTGTGGAATTTTGAAAATATTTGAGGGTCACTGATGAGGCCTAATTGGCCGAAACTAGCTAGTCTTGCCCAGAAACATGTTCACTCCATATTTTCCAGTTATGTGGTATATTTCTTGCTTCCAAAGGATAAACCTTTCTAGAACTTATCTCGTACAAAAGACAAGCCCTTCACGCATGACATTTGTAGCATACTAGATGCAATGAAGTCTGTTCATGGGATCCAGAAGAGAACTGGACAGTCTTCAGAACCACTGTTCACTCTTCAGTATTTGATCACAGGTCCAGTATCTCGCAAACATCAAGACTGGTTTGACAAGAATGATGAAGCAATCCAGGGTCTCCTTGTAGCACCAAAACACAAGGCTTACCTCAGCGATAACGGCCTATTCAGCCAGATGCAAGACAGTCCAAACAGGACTAAGAGACATGCAAGACTCCTTGCTAAGCAACAAGGCTGGTGAACTCCAGTCCTTTGCACGCAAACATGATATGAAGATGTTTTTTTTGGTGCACAAAAGACTGTTTATGGTCCTCAGAGTTCAGGAACCATTCCTCTCTTCAGTGCAGATGGAACTAGTCTTATGACTGACTATCTTGAAAAGATGAGCTGAGCACTTTGATAGTGATCTTAATCGGCCATCCTGTATCAATGATAAGACTATCAACAGACTACCACATGTTGAATGTAATCTGCTGCTTGACAAGTTCCCAAGCGTTACTGAAATTGTGAAAGCAATAAAACTCCTGGCATCTGACAAGGCCTCAGGACCAGATGCAATACTTCAAAGAAGATGCAGATCATTTCACATTATGTAGAGAAAAGAGGCCATCCCTCAAGAATCCAATGATGGGTCAATTATTCACCTGTTCCAACGGAAAGGGAACCCTCGGATCTGTGACAATCATCGCAGTTTCTCTTTATTGTCAATTGCTAGGAAAGTCCTTGCAAGAATTCTACTGAACCGACTGAATGGACACCTTCAACAGACAGGGCTTCTACCAGAAAGCCAGTTTGGGTTTAGGAAAGACAAAGGAACAGATGACATGATTTCACAGCAAGACAGCTGCAAGAGAAATGCCAGGAACAGAATATGGTCCTTTACATGATCTGTGTTTACCTCACAAAAGCATTTGCAACGGTCAGTCGTGAGGGCCTCTCGACGATCTTGGTGAAATTTGGATGTCTATCCAAGTCCATAGCAATGACGAAACAGTTCCACGATGGTATGCTTGCACGGGTCCAAATTGGTGGTGATGATTCAGATCCTGTGAAGAACGTAGTCAGGCAAGATTGTGTGTAATACCCAACACTGTTCAGCATGATGTTTTCTGCCATGCCCACAGATGCTTTTCAGGATGGTAACAATAGCGTCTCCCAGATGGAAAAGTTTTCAATCTCAGAAGGTTTAAAGCCAATCTCAAGGTAGAGACAGAGATGCTAGATGAGTTCCTCCTTGCTGATGACATAGCAAAAGGCGCTCCAACAGAAGAGAAGATTAAAAAAGGCATTGGGTACAACAAAAATTTTATACGACAGGCTGCATGCATAGAAGTTAACCCAATCACGGTTGACAACTTTGCTTCCCTCTTTAATTGCACGCCGGTGTGTCAGGCCTCAGATGCAATGGCGGTTCAATAGTGCAGATTATATTTTCTGGTCCTTTGGGATCATTGAGTTCTTTTGGTATCATTTTGAAAATAGAGTTCTGCTTAAGCCGGTGCTAGAGGGCGTGGCCGGTGTTGCGCATTCCAGTACTGGTCATGAACAGACTCAATAAAACCGAGTCTGCTATTTTCGTTTATTTGGTGTATTCCTTGCTTATAAAGGATCTAACTCTTGATCTTACTTACTGAGAATTATCATAATCTAATTCCTTGTAATGTTGGTTGGTGCCTGATACTCTGGTCGGGTCCATCGGAGTCTAAATGTTGGTTTTCTTTTGCTCCAGCATTTTTGTGGTTTCTTGCTGTCGAGTCATCACCGTTGTTTCATCTCTGTGGTTGTTTGATTTTTTCGTGTTCACGGAGAAATAGGAGGCCTGAACAAATTATTTGTCTAAATCGCGACGTAAGTGAGGGCGAGGATTTTGGCCACGTAAAATCGATTTAAGCCCCACCAGTGGAATCCGTTTCACTGACCGTTCCAAGGTGGTTCTTCTTTGGCGTTTTATTTTTGTCATGGTTTGTCTTTGGGTGTTTGCATCGCTTACATTATTTTGTGTTGCTCATTTTAAGGGAAAGTAACTGTCCTATTTGGCATTCCGCTATTGAAGTTTCCATAAGGGTCTGTTGTTTCATGTTTGTGTTTTTCCCTTTGGTGTCTCTAATGGGAGCTGTGCGTTAATTGTATCGATTCCTGATCATTGCCTTCACTTCTATTGTACATCAAGTAAATGATTTCTGTGATAGCTAGGACCTCACAATCAGCATCAATAAGGGTGAGCTAGTCTACAAGCCAGCGCCTGACAAGCCTTGCAAAGAGCCAACCATCACAGTGAAAAGTCAAAGGTTGCAGGTGGTATGTTCACCTACCTTGGGAACACACTGTCAAGAGCTGTGAAATGAAATGAAATCAATGCCATGATTGCCAAAGCTAGTGCAGTATTTGTTCGACTACATTGTGGTGTCTGGGATCGAAGTGGAATCAGACTTGACACAAAACTTAAAGTCTACAGAGCGGTGGTGCTGCCAAAACTATTGTATGCATGTGAAACATGAACAGTTTACCAACGGCCTGTCAAAAAAATGAATCACTTCCATATATGCTGTCTTTGGAAACTCATAAAGATTAAGTGGCAAGACAAGATTCTAGACACCGAAGTTTTGAACAGGACAGGAATGCAAAGTATACATACTCTTCTGACATTAGCACAGTCAAGATGGACAGGCCATGTCACGAGAATGCCTGAGGAACGTTTGGCAAAGGGAACCAGAAATGGGCAAGCGCTTCCAAAGCGGTCAGAAGAAGCGCTACAAGGACACCCTCAAAGCCTCCCTCAGGGCTTTAAACATTCCAACAAAGTCGTGGGAACAAATTTCACAGGACAGAGCAAAGTGGCGAGGTCTCATCAGAAGGGATGCAAGTGAATACGGGAAAAAAGGAATAAGTGAAGCTGAGCAGAAACGCACACAGCGCAAAGCGCTGTGGCAACACCAACAGAGCTGTCTTCCTCTAGCCTCTGTTGCTCTATCTGAAACAGACAGTTCAGATCTAGAATCGGTATCATCAACCATCTCAGACCACACAAACAGTAACATTGCTCAAATACGATTAAGATTGGTGATTGTCACTAATGACAGACGAACTATTATCTCGTACATTCTATAAGAAATTGATAGATTTTATAAGAAGTTTCTCAGAAATTTATGCACTTTTCAAATAAAACACAAACCAAACAAACTGCAACGTCAATAAATCTATGACTTTTGCTCTAGTAAAGAGTTAGAACCTAGAATACAAATTAAATAATTAAAGTGAAGACAATGATCAGGAATCCATAGGGAAGGAAACACAAACATGAAATACCTAGACGCTAATGGAAGCATAAATAGCGGAGACATCACCACTGTGCACAAATTTAAGTGTAGTATGAAACAGTGCTGGACTGTTTAAGACCAGACATTCAAATTTGTATCCGCAGAGAGGCATGGCTCCACACTAGTGACAAAATATTTTTGAGCGGCATCAAGCCAAAGAACAAAATTTATTTTTTTTAACGACGTCCTTTCATGATTTTTTTTTCGCTTATATTGAGACGATGGTAAATAAGTTGGGCACAAACCGGAGAACCCAGAGAAAATATATCTTCTACTCTCATATTCTTGTACAGTACAGGTATAAAGTTTCATACCACCATAGAATTTATAAAATTCTGTACAAACACATTCTTATAAATTAATCTAAGGTGGAAATTTACCGAAGAAAGAAATAAATATCTTAACCACCTTTTACCCTCGGTATTATGAATAGGGCAGTTTAGTAAACAATATATGTTCTGAAAGATCACAATGTGCTGATAGCTTTTCGGAATTCCATGAAACTATAGAAGATACCATTATACGAATAAATTATTTATTTGTATTTGTCCTACCATTAAAACTATCATAATCTGCTTATTGCACTGTGAAAATTTCTGTGTGAAAGAAACAGAAACCGAAATTGAATGCTTTCTTGACCGACTGGTAGTAACAGACATAATTCTTTGATAAAAATATTTTCTATAAAAATCTGAGAAATTGGCCTCTTTTTCCATTCTCAAATGAAAGACGTGATGTACGCAGTGTATAATTACATTACATTGCAATTATTCCAATTCTCTATCATTATACACATTTACAGCGATTTGTTGGTTGAAATAAAAGTTTTATACTTGGATAAATTTCATGAGCAAGAATCTCAGAAGTAATCACACAGCGACAGGTAGTAATATAACGCGACGTCAAAGAGCAAGTTTAGAACCCGCTCGTTACGTCATTGTATATAAACGACATCAACCGCGTTCGACTTAACCCTTTCGATGCCAAGCTAATTTCTATAGGAATTGCCAAATGTGCATGACGTCGACGTCTTCGATAAACAACTTAGATAAACAAACTATAACTTTAACGTATACACGTACCTGTTCAGACGTTAACGTCAGTAAAATTTACGCGCTTTTTACGTTCGTAATCGCACAACTTCTGAGAGCGATATGCACAAGCGATAACACAGACGACCGAATACGTGTTACCATGGTCAATATTGCAGCGTTTGTTTGTTTTGGATTTTAACGGTCAAGTCAACACTATTTAGGTCATTGTTGAGCCCGTCAGTTTACAAATCGGCACTTTTCCTGTGCAAGTTTATCTGTAAGCAGATAACCAGTACAGAGTATAAATTTCGCGTGAAACTGATATCTGCCCTTCCTGAATCAGCGGAAAGGAGAAACTGACCGTAGGAAAGATTTCATGATCAATCTCCACGAAAGAATGTTGCCGACACCGCAAAGTATCGAACCCGCGTCCTTCTGATCATCAGTCAGAAGCGTTTCCGACTGAGCTACTTTCGCCAGAAATTGCCAACTGTCATTCCTTAAACAGCGGAAAGGAGCAAATGACCTTAGGAAAAATTTCATGATCAATCTCTACGAAAGAATACTGCCGACACCGTCATATATCGAACCCGCTTCCTCCTGATCACAGTTCAGACGCGCATCCGACTGAGTTACCACGGCCGGCAAATTTGTCGGTCATTGCGTAAGCATCAAACAGACCTAAAACACATGTACTATGGTTACAGTGATTTGATCACTCTTTATAACAAACATACACGAGTGATACCCCTTCATGAATCGGCCCCGGCAATCGAGGCTTGAATAAATAAACCAGGTTGCATAATGCGTTCATACAGAGGTGAAACCGACCACACGTGAGCACTGGTAAACCGTTAAGCGGTTCTAAGCCTGCCCAGTAAACGTGATGTGAGTGCGACAGGGCTTGAGCTCTCATTTCATGTCAATGTCGGGTAAAGGTCCCCCAAAAATGGAAGCAATGTTTCCAAAATTATCTCAAATCATAATCAGAGCCTTCTGAAAACTAACGATCGTTTATCACTTTAATTTTAGATTAACATAGGATAGTTATTTGAAGCTCCTCGTACTTTTACTTCTGATCATCTTAACAAGTCCAAGCAATGAACACCCTTTGAAAGCCTACTTTATTCAGTGAAAAGTAGAGTTTACCAGCTTAGAGATTTTTCCCTTTCATGACTTTTCCAAACGAGCAAACACGATCTATGTTTTCAGCAGAAATAACAAAAATATCTAAAACTTTTAGCAGAAACATGCCATTCCTAGAGCCAAGCATGTTTGCCTTATAGTTTATAGGCATATTTACCTAAAGGATCTTTCATTGGAGTTTCTCATACGTTTGTTTGTACACTAACAACTTCAGTTACGTATGTACTGTACCGTCGTTTGAGATGTCATTTCAACTCAACGTCGGATAAAAGTCCCACAAAATTGGAAGCAACGCCAAAATGACCTAAATATATAGACGGGAACGTTAAACCTCCACTCAAACAAAATCAAAACTGACGAACTGGCGTGAAGAAAATTTTAACATCTGAATTTGATAACAACATGTATAAAATTCGACACTAAATATGCAAACTAAACACGCTCCGTAACATTGCAGGTATGGGGTTATTAACGACGTCGCTTTAGTTGAAACCAGAACATTGACACTTTTGTATGAAAATCGTTAACGAAATGGCCATATGATAGATTATAGAATCTTGCACACAAATGTAACAATACAAACCTAGAAAATACATGCAGTGACAGGTCCAATCTCTCTCTCTCTCTGTCCTATCTTATTCCAATCCTTCCTCTCTCATTTTACTTCTCTCCCACTGCTCACAAGTCTCATACCACTCTGTCCTCTCTCGTCTTACTCCATCTTTCTCCCAGTCTATTATCTCACTACTCACTCTAATCTCTAGACGGCCTTGGTAGCTCAGTCGGATGGGTGTCTGATTAGAGATCAGGGGGATGCGGGTTTAATAGCTGCCGGGGTCGGCAACATTCTTTCGTGGAGATTGATCATGAAATATTATCTACTGCCATTCTCTCCCTTCCGCTGATTCAAGCGTGGCAATTTCTGGCGTAAAAATGTGTGCTGTACCAGTTAACCGCTAATGTATAGTCTCCCTAGGAAAATTGTGGATAGGTGAACTGGTCGGTTGTTTATGAACAAAAAAGTGTAACTGGGCCGTTCATCTACAAAACAAAACAATCAAACTGATCTGTCTCAATACTACTGTCTCTCTTACTATGAACATATATGTCAATACTGTCGAAAAACCGCGAAAAGCGCTTTAAAATCTACAACAAAGAAAACAAAGACAATTACACAAAACTACAAAATTCCAGGTTTGCAGGTTTTGCCCGAAAATGACATTTTCTTATGGAAAAGAGCTAAACCGACTGCAGCTAAAAATATCTAAGTACAAATAAGATATCCTGTTTTCAAGCCTTTGCAGTCGTAAAAAAGGAAATCTATATCTGATAAACTTAATTCCAAGGAATAACAACTGTAATGTGTTTTTAAAAAGTATGTGTTATTAGAAAGTAAAAAAATGAGAGAGGAAAAAAAGAGAGAAAAGAATCATCCACCAGGATTTGAACTTGAGAAATAAAGTAAAATATGATATGTAAAATATTTTTTTTACCTTTTTTTTAATTTGAAAATAACTTTATAAAACATCACAAGGAAGGGCTTGCAGGTAAACTATATTCAGTTGCAAATTCCAACACTGATGCTGACGCCGACGACGGACGCCGGGTTATTGTAACAGCTCCATATTACTTTCGTAAAGCGAACATAAACTGTTATCTATATTCTGTTTTTGTAGAAAGTAGAAGTAAAACAAAAATCAGGAATCGATACAATTAACTTACGCCACCCATCAAAGACACCAAAGGGAAAGAAACACAAACATTAAGCGACCAGACAATAATGGAAACCTAAACAAAGGAAGGCCATAAGGACAGTTACTTTCCCACAAAATGGCCATATGGCCATCAAAAATAAAAAGACAGAAGTGATACACACAGTAAGTGAGTGAGTGAGTTTTAGTTTTACGTCCCACCAACAGCTAAGGTCATACGGAGACGGGACCTCTGTTTAAAGACTCACACACAGTAAGTAACAAACAACAACATAAATAAATCGCCACAGAAGAACCGCCTTGGAATGGTCAGTGGAAAGATTTCCACTGGGGGGCATAAATCGATTTTACGTGGCCACAATCTTCGCCCTTACTTCCATCGCGATTACGACAAATAATTTGCTCAGTCCGCATGAATGCCTCCTAACTCATCAGTGCAACATCTCCGTGAACACAAAAAATCAAAGAACCACAGAGGTGAGACAACGGTGAGGACTCGACAGCACGAAACCACTGAAATGTTGGAGCAAAAGAAAACAAACAGTTAGACTCCGATGGGCCGGACCAGAGACAGGGCATCAGGCACCAACCAACATTACCTTGAATTAGATCTCTCTAATTCTCAATAAGCCTTTACGTTGGAGCCGTCATAGAATCTGAGGCCTGACCCACCGGTGTGCAATTAAAGAGGGAAGCAAAGTTGCCAACCGTGATTGGGTTAACTACCATGCATGCAGTCTGTCGTATAACATCCATGTTGTACCCAATCTTTTTATATCGAAGAATGATTTTACGAAATTGGGTGCTGAAGTCATTGCGGTTATATATTTTTCTGAATTTATATACTAAGTCACCATAAAATTCGGGTTCCGATAGACCTTGTTGCAGAAGAGATTTAAGTCCAATATTGAATTTTGTAATTAAATCAGAATGGCGTCTATAAAATTTTGAAAAGGCTTTGCGTAGTTTATGGTACCGATAACCCTGATTAAGGAGTTTAGCCGTTAATAATTTATAACGAGTGTTGAAGTCAGTTACATGACTACACACTCTAGCAAATCGAATTAATTGCGAAATATAAACGCCATAGGATGGCGCACGAGGAACATCACCATCAAAAAAAGGAAAATTTACAATCTCAAAATCAAAGTCATCGCGTTTATCATAAATTTTGCACGAAACAAACCCATCTAAAATAGATAGATGTAAATCCAAAAACGGGGCCTCGGTATTAGAAGAATTTGCTTTATTTAACTGAAGTTCTGGGGGGTAAATCTGACTGATCAAACCATCGAAATAGGTATTATCAATATTTAATAAATCATCTAAATATCTAGAAGTGGAGCTAAAAGCTTCAATAATTTCAGATTGGTTATCAATGGAAAGCGACAACATGAATAAAAATTAAAAATGAGGTCCTTTAAGAGGAATAAAAACATTCGTAAGAAAGAGGATGGGTCATACTACGTAGTTTCGGCTAATAAAGCCTCATCAGTGACCCTGTAATAATCCTACAAAGAAAGCCAGAGGAAACATACTTCAATTTTGCGAAATTCGAATAGGCAGTCGATTCAAAGTAGAAGTAAAACAAAGATCAGGAATCGATACAATTCACTTACTCCACCCATCAAAGACACCAAAGGGAAAGAAACACAAACATTAAGCGACCAGACCATAATGGAAACCCAAACAGAGGAAGGCCCTAAGGACAGTTACTTTCCCACAAAATGGCCATCCAAAATAAAAAAGACACAAGTGATACACACAGTAAGTAACAAACAACCCCATAAATAAACCGCCACAGAAGAACCGCCTTGGAACGGTCAGTGAAATGATTTCAACTGGGGGGGGGGGGGCTTAAATCGATTTTAAGTGGCCACAATCCTCGCCCTTACTTCCGTCGCGATTTAGACAAATAATTTGTTCAGTCCGCATGAAGGCCTCCTCACTCATCAGTGCAACATCTCCGTGAACACAAAAAATCAAAGAACTATGGAGGTGAGACAACGGTGAGGACTGGACGGCAAGAAACCACTGAAATGCTGGAGCAAAAGAAAACCAACAGTTAGACTCCGATGGGCCCGATCAAAGACTGATATAAATCCAAATGGGGTCCAAATAATTAAAAACCTGTCTAGAATATGAGTCTAAACCAATAATTTATTTCGGATTTCTCAGAATATTCACGCTGATCTCAAAGGACCAAAAGTAAAAATATAAACTGCACTATGGTTGATGTACGGGGAGACGTTTTACGGCCGCCACATGGCACAACACCAGCTGCAGTGAAGGCAAATAAAAATCAAAAATGAGTTCCTTTAAGAGCAATAAATACATTCGTAAGAAAGAAGATGGGTCATACTACGTAGTTTCGGCTACTAAAGCCTCATCAGTAACCCTGTAATGATCCGACAAAGAAAGCCAGAGGAAACATACTGCAATTTTGCGAAATTCGAATAGGCAGTCGAAGTCTCTTTCGTAAAAATACAATAACAGATCAGCAACAAGTGGTGCGCAATTCGTACCCATCGGAATACCCTCAATTTGTCTAAATAACTTAGTACCGAATCTAATATAAATGTTGTCAAGTAGATAGGTGAGGGCAGCACACACTTTCTGACATGACCAAAGTGTATAATTCTAATGCTCTTTAGAAGTGAAAAATGCATTTCTGACATTACATGCAAGATAGAGAGAATCTTCTCTGTGAAAGCCCATTCAATTAAATCATTAAGCTTTTCTTTTATAAGATTATGAGGAAGTGTAGTGTAAAGAGTGGAAAAATCGTAGGTAGACAGACTAGAAGCACGAAAATGTCTAGATTTCAATTTATTTAAAATCTCATTCGAATTTTTTATAGACCAAAACAGATTTCTTCCTGATCTTTCAAAGACTTAATCACAATATTTAATTACATGCGTTTTAATAGCGGTAAGACAGGAAGTTAATAATTTAGAAAGTTCAGTGGTAGTGCAAGAGCTAGAATTTGCAATAAACCGTGCTTTGTAAGGTTTTTTATGAAGTTTTGGTAACCAGTATAGCGTAGGAAGCTTGTCTTGGCCTTCGTTAACACACACAGCAAACTTGGTGGCTGAAAGACAAACATGTTTATCTACTATAGCTCTCTCTTCAGTTAAAGGCTGAAGTTCATAGGCCTTAGTACCACCAAGCTCCTGCTTAAGCGTGTTAACATAGTGGAGCCGTTAGCGGCCTTGTCTGCAGGGGCCAAAACAAACTTCTTATGAAATTCTTGAACACCTAGTTTAAGATGACGTAAAGACGTCTTGGGCTTAGGAGGTAATAAGTCAGTATTTTGAGAATAGAAAGAAATGCGTTTATTCACTAGTTTTAAAATGCTAAGTTTCCAGTCCTTAAGGGCTTTATGCTCAACATACTCTCGCTTACACCATCGATTACCGAATTCATTCAAGGAAGCAGCGATTTCATCTCTACATTTACTGAAATCAATTTTAGAAGGAAACCGATATTTCGGTCCTTTAGAAATTATATTCCTTATCCTAGAATCAGGAATAATTTTCAAATTGCCAGTAATTACATGACCAGCAGCAGGATAGCAATACTTTGAGTTTTTACAATCACATGAATCAGGAGTATTAGTATCAATATCAAGATCTGAAACCAGTTTATTGAAATTAAAAATGATAGATCTAACAGGTTTGTTATATTTATAGCAAATTATAGGTGTTTCAGTATTTTGAAAATAAGCAGGAATGGAAGAAAGCACCGATCTTTCACGGAAGATACTGGGCAAATCTATAAAATCCATACCCTTATTAATGAAGGATATTTTGAAGAAATGGCGTTTATGATTAATTTCAGAATCAAAGTAAGGACGGAATGTATGCTGAGTATAGCCTCTAGTTAAGACAGCCGCATCATATAACTGATGAGAAATATCGTAGAATTTATTCGCCTCGGTGTCCAGAAGACGTAAAACAGAAACGGGTAATGAACTTAAAAATGAAAGCATAGAGTGGCGTCCATGATTTAATAATGTAATTGACAGTCACTTCAGTCTAGTATTGTTTCGTTTAAACGCACGTGATTTACGTTTAAAGTTACCATTTTTCCTGGTGCCGTGAGATCTAGTTCTGCGTTTTCGACATTCCAGGAGTGAGAAAATATCAAAGTCCGGCATTCTGGAAATATTACCCTCATGATAAATGTTGTCATTAAATCCCAGTGGAAAAGGGGTCTGTAAAAATTTAATCCATTTCAGTTCAGCTTCATGTCTTTTGATTATTTTGAATCTAGATGTAGAATTTGCATCGTAATAAAGTTTTTCCACTGGTTGTATAACAAAAGAATCCCGGAAGAAGCCCGGAATCGATCCTGCGATCCCTGGTTTACAAGGCGAGTAGCGTATCCACTACACCACTGCTTCTTTCTGGTTAGATTTGGATATTCTAGATCACCATCTGTTTTGGAAAGAGCTGCTGACTCGGTTTACTTTTGCTCCACTTTTGTTTTCTGTCGTCACTCCATGTGTCGACTTCTTTCCCTAGTGATATCGTGAGAAGTATTTGGATCCGGATTGTATCAGTTCCTGATCGTTTCTTTTTTAATTTTTGAACGAATTTCCGAACCCTCTCAGATGTTACAAGTGTCAGGTGTTTGGCAACCACGAAAGCAAATGTCAGAAATAATCTCTCTGTGCCAATTGTGCTGAAGACAAACATGTAGATAATCATCAAAACTGCAAGAATGAGGCCAAGTGAGTCAGTTGTGGTGGCCAACATGCTGTTTTTTCTCGAGAATGTCCAGCTTGGAAAAAAGAAAAAGAAATACTCACAGTTAACTACCAACAATCGTTATCTTTTCCAGAAGCTCGGAAAATTGTTGAAGAGCGACATACA
Organism: Lucinisca nassula; assembly: GCA_963580285.1. NCBI lineage: Eukaryota > Metazoa > Mollusca > Bivalvia > Lucinida > Lucinidae > Lucinisca > Lucinisca nassula. Next base: position 40,498 of record CAUZLF010000731.1, on the reverse strand, counting down.
ACATCAACCACCAGTTACGCCAGCATCACAAAGGGTGCTGGTGTAAAATGTACCAGCTCCGGAACACAGACTGTTGAATCATTTATAGCTGAACTGACAAAATCTGGTGCATGGAGTAAATCTACTCTAGCACCACAAAGTTCAACCAATTTATCATATGGCACAATCCAGGTTGCTCCGGATCGGTCGACAGCGACCTTACCGAAGCCAGCGCCGCATGTGAAAGAGAAACTCGACTCAGGTCAAACCAGTAAGGGATCCGAAGATTTAAAAACAACAACAACAACAACAACAAAAACAACAAACACCTCAAAAGCAAACAGACAGACAACGTAAAATGGAACGAGACAATATAAAATATCAGAACAGATTCGGATCTTTGAGTGACAGTGATATGGAAAGTAGAAGTAAAACAAAGATCAGGAATTGATACAATTAACTTACTCCACCCATAAAAGACACCAAAGGGAAAGAAATACAAACATTAAGCGACCAGACCATAATGGAAACCAAAACAAAGGAAGGCCATAAGGACAGTTACTTTCCCACAAAATGGCCATATGGCCATCCAAAACCAAAAGACACAAGTGATACACACAGTAAGTAACAAACAACAACATAAATAAATCGCCACAGAAGAGCCGCCTTGGAACGGTCAGTGGAAGATTTCCACTGGGGGGCTTAAATCGATTTTACGTGGCCACAATCCTCGCCCTTACTTCCGTCGCGATTTAGACAAATAATTTGTTCAGTCCGCATGAAGGCCTCCTAACTCATCAGTGCAACATCTCCGTGAACACAAAAATCAAAGAACCACAGAGGTGAGACAACGGTGAGGACTCGACAGCAAGAAACCACTGAAATGCTGGAGCAAAAGAAAACCAACAGTTAGACTCCGATGAGCCCGACCAGAGACAGAGCATCAGGCACCAACCAACATTACCTTGAATTAGATCTCTCTAATTCTCAATAAGCCTTTACGTTGGAGCCGTCATAGAATCTGAGGCCTGACCCACCGGCGTGCAATTAAAGAGGGAAGCAAAGTTGCCAACCGTGATTGGGTTAACTACCATGCATGCAGTCTGTCGTATAATATCCATGTTGTACCCAATCTTTTTATATCACTGAAACTCCATCGCCACGAAGTGGCAATAACAGATCGAGGTCAACAACACCACGACGTGTGGAGCAGATCCATATCACCAATAGTTTCTAGTCCTATAAATATCTCTCTATAAAATGGATTTAAAACACAAAATAATACAATGGAATTGTCGAGGTCTTAAATCAAATTATAATGAGCTCTTATTACTTATTTCTTTATTAAACCCATCGGTTTTTTGTTTATAAAAACTGATGACAACATTGATGTCAGGGGTTTCAATACATATAACTATATCTATTCTGATGGTAACAAACCATCTGGTGGCAGTTAAATTTTTGTCAAATCATGTTTACCACAAAGAGAGATCAAATTAAAAACAGACCTACAAGCTGTAGCAGTATCGGTTTCTCTAGATAAAGACACTACAATATGCTCTCTACATATACCACCTTCATACTCTTTAGAGCCCGAACATCTTGAATCATTGCTGGGCCAACTTCCATCGCAATATCTTTGAGCTGGTGACTTCAATGGTCACAACATTCTATGGGGCTGTAAAGATAACAACAACAGAGGAGCACTTATTGAAGATTTTATTGCAAAGAACGATCTTTGCTTGATGAACGATAAATCTTATACTTACCTTCACCCTGCAACAGGCCATTTGTCTTCTTTAGATCTCTCTTTGTGTCACCCATCTCTCTTCTTAGACTATGACTGTAATGTCTATGATGATCAGTGCGGGAGGGGGTCACTTCCCTGTTATAATTGAGAGCGTAAACGAACCAGATGAGGACTGGTACCAGAAATGGAAAATGAATAAAGCCGACTGGGAATTATTCCATAATTTATGTGAAGAAGAGTTATCAATTCATTTTAATGAATCATCTGACATTGTTTCTGATTTCACACAATCGCTTATTAATAAATCTGAACAATGCGTTCCAAAGACCTCCACAAATACTAAGAAAAGCTAGCCTTGGTTTAATAATGACTGTAAAGAAGCTACCAAAAAGCGCAAACACGCTTTAAATAAGTTCTGCAAAAGTCCAACTTCAGAAAAGCTAAACGACTTAAAAGTTTTTAGAGCTAAAGCTCGGCGAACAATCCGAGCTTCAAAACGGAAATCATGGAGGGAGTATGTTTCAAAATTGAACTTAAAAACCCCCATTAAAAAGGTTTGGGATATGGTACGAAAAATTTCAGGAAAAACAAAGTCCCCTAGTTTTACAAAGTTAAATACTGGTTTTGACACAAAAGCTTCATTTAAAAATATATTTCAGATACTCTAGGTAGCACATTCTTGAGAAATTCATCATCGCGAAATTATTCTGACACTTTTAGAAATTTCAAAAAAGGACCAAGAGAAAAAAAATCTAAACTTTAAATCCCTCAATCACTAAGAATACAACAAACCTTTTAACTTATCCGAACTAGTTGAAGCAATTGAAAAATCACACGATACGACAACCGGCCCCGATGAAATTCATTATCAGATGCTTAAGCATCTTCCAAAACGTTCTCTTTCAACACTTTTAGATATCCTTAATAATATTTTGGATACGGGGGTCTGTCCTGAGAGTTGGCGTTTAACTACAGTTGTACCAAAACCTTAACCAGAGAAAGATCATGCAGAACCTACGAATTATCGACAGATACCTTTGACAAGTTTGTGTTAAACATTGGAGAGAATGATAAACAAGAGATTAGTTTGTTTTTTAGAGTCCAACAACCCAATTTCAGAATATCAGTCAGGTTTGTGTTCGGAACGTAGTACCAGCGACAATTTAATAATACTAGAAACCTTTATACGAAATGCTTTTATTAACAAAGAACACGTAGTAGCTGTCTTTTTCGACTTGGAGAAAGCAGACGACACAAAGCGTTATGTAATATTGAAAGATCTCCATAACATTGGCGTTAGAGGAAAACTTCCCAGTTTTATTGAAAGCTGTTTAGGGGAGCGCATGTTTCAGGTGCGTGAGGGCTCTACCGTGTCAGATCTCTATGACCAAGAACAGGGTGTCCCTCAAGGTAGTATTCTTTCAACTACGATATTTAACATCAAAATAAACAATATTGTACAATGTTTGGACGACAAAACAGATTGTTCATTGTATGTTGAAGATTTTTGTATATGTTACCGTTCATAAAATATGAAAACAATTGAACGAAAGTTACAACAAAATTTAAAAAGAATAGAAGAATGGACTGATAAAAATGTTTTTCAAGTTCTCCGAGTCGAAAACGCAGTGTGTTCATTTTTGTAAGCTACGGAAGAAACACGAACATCCTTCCCTGTTTTTATACGGATCACAAATTCCTGTTGTTGAAGAAGCCAAATTTCTTGGGGTCATATTTGATCAAAAGTTATCTTTTATTCCCCATATTAAATGTCTTAAAGCGAAATGCTTAAAAGCTTTGACTCTTTTGAAAGTTTTAGCTCATAAAAGTTGGGGAGCAGATCGGTATACTTTATTACATCTTTACACGGTTGTGCCGTGTGGCGGCCGTAAAACGTCTCCCCGTACATCAACCATAGTGCAGTTTATATTTTACTTTTGGTCCTTTGAGATCAGCGTGACTATTCTGAGAAATCAGAAATAAATTATTGGTTTACACTCATATTCTAGACAGGTTTTTAATTATTTTGACCCCATTTTGATTTATATCAGTCTTTGAATCGACTGCCTATTCGAAATTCACAAAATTGCAGTATGTTTCCTCTGGCTTTCTTTGCCGGATCAATACAGGGTCACTGATGAGGCTTTATTAGCCGAAACTACGTAGTATGACCCATCTTCTTTCTTATGAATGTTTTCATTGCTCTTAAAGGAACTCATTTTTGATTTTTATTTAATAAGATCTAAATTTGATTATGGGTCTGTTGTTTATGGTTCTGCCAGAAAGTCCTATTTAAAATCTTTGGATACTATCCATCACCAAGGCCTTCGTCTGGCTTTCGGAGCCTTCCGTACTTCTCCCGTATTAAGCCTTTATGAAGAAGCAGGTGAACCATCTTTAACTTCGCGCAAAGAGAAACTTTCTCTTCAGTATGCTATCAGAAAGTGTGTGATGCCCTCACCTTTCTACTTGACAATATTTATATTAGATTCGGTACTAAGTTACTTAGACAAATTGTGGGTATTCCGATGGTTACTAATTGCGCACCTCTTGTGGCTGATCTGTTCTTGTATTGTTATGAAAGAGACTTCATTTTGTCGCTTTCCGTTGATAACCAATCTGATATTATTGAAGCTTTTAGCTCTACTTCTAGATATTTAGATGATTTATTAAATATTGATAATACCTATTTTGATGATTTGATCAGTCAGATTTACCCCCTAGAACTTCAGTTAAATAAAGCAAATTCTTCTGATACCGAGGCCCCGTTTTTGGATTTACATCTATCTATTGTAGATGGATTTGTTTCGTGCAAAATTTATGATAAACGCGATGACTTTGATTTTGAGATTGTAAATTTTCCTTTTTTGGATGGTGATGTTCCTCGTGCGCCATCCTATGGCGTTTATATTTCGCGATTAATTCGATTTGCTAGAGTGTGTAGTCATGTAACTGACTTCAACACTCGTAATAAATTATTAACGGCTAAACTCCTTAATCAGGGTTATCGGTACCATAAACTACGCAAAGCCTTTTCAAAATTTTATAGACGCCATTCTGATTTAATTTCAAAATTCAATATTGGACTTAAATCTCTTCTGCAACAAGGTCTATCGGAACCCGAATTTTATGGTGACGTGGTATATAAATTCAGAAAAATATATAACCGCAATGACTTCAACACCCAATTTCGTGAAATCATTCTACGATATAAAAAGATTGGGTACAACATGGATATTATACGACAGACTGCATGCATGGTAGTTAACCCAATCACGGTTGGCAACTTTGCTTCCCTCTTTAATTGCACGCCGGTGGGTCAGGCCTCAGATTCTATGACGGCTCCAACGTAAAGGCTTATCGAGAATTAGAGAGATAATGTTGGTTGGTGCCTGATGCTCTGTCTCTGGTCGGGCTCATCGGAGTCTAACTGTTGGTTTTCTTTTGCTCAAGCATTTCAGTGGTTTCTTGCTGTCGAGTCCTCACCGTTGTCTCACCTCTGTGGTTCTTTGATTTTTGTGTTCACGGAGATGTTGCACTGATGAGTTAGGAGGCCTTTATGCGGACTGAACAAATTATTTGTCTTAATCGCGACGGAAGTAAGGGCGAGGATTGTGGCCACGTAAAATCGATTTAAGCCCCCCAGTGGAAATCTTCCACTGACCGTTCCAAGGCGGCTCTTCTGTGGCGATTTATTTATGTTGTTGTTTGTTACTTACTGTGTGCATCACTTGTGTCTTTTAATTTTGGATGGCCATATGGCCATTTTGTTGGAAAGTCACTGTCCTTATGGCCTTCCTTTGTTTTGGTTTCCATTATGGTCTGGTCGCTTAATGTTTGTATTTCTTTCCCTTTTGTGTCTTTTATGGGTGGAGTAAGTTAATTGTATCAATTCCTAATCTTTGTTTTACTTCTACTTTGCTGCTAATAAATCTAACCCGGCATTCAAAATTCCATTTCTACCTGAATTTGTAGATAGGTATGAAACTAAACCCACAGCAATCAAACCTTTTGGATTATGTATATTACCACTGCTTGAAAATTCAGGTATCGACCTTAAAATATTCAAAAACATGAAACGGCCGAAGTTCCGTCTTGGTGTATTAAAAAACCTTATATTCTGTTTGACTTATTTGATGGCAAAAAAATTCGAATTAAATCCAAGGCTACTCAAACAAAACATTCAGGTACTAAAGTCACGTTATAATGATTACCAGTAAGTCTTTACTGATAGTTCCAAAGAAGGAGAAAATGTTGGTTGTGCGTATGTTTCTCAAGATACGCACCAAACATTGCGCCTTCCAGATGGTTCATCTATTTTTACAGCTGAAGTCACAGCAATAGACCTAGCTTTAGATTGTATCAGGTATTCAACATTTCAAAAAGCAATTATATTTTCTGATTCACTTTCTGTGCGTAAGGCTTTAAACCATTCATCATCTAAAAATCCTCAAATACAAAAGTTGATTGAAAAACATCATGAACACACCAAATCTTGTTTTGTTGGCTTCCGAGCCATATCGGCATTGTCGGCAATGTATTTGCTGACAGTAAAGCAAAGGAATCGCTCAATCTTGATCCGCCTGTTATTAAAATTCCTTTTAATAATTTAAATCCATCTATCAATAGATACATCTTGTCGGACTGGCAAGGCGAATGGGACCGTACAATAAATAAACTCCATGCCATTAAACCTGTCGTTGGAACAAAATGCTCTCCTCCACAGTTTTCCAGGAAAGAGGATGTAGTATTAACGCGACTGCGCATTGGCCATACTAGAGTTACTCATTCTTATATTTCAATGGTGATGATCAGCCTTCTTGTGTAGGATGTGATCAGCCATTCACTGTGAAACATATCTTAATTGACTGTGTTGACCTTTCACCCTCACGTAACTTATATTTCAAAGCTGACACTTTGCAACAACTGTTTCAAGATGTACCTGTTGATAATATTATTTTATTCTTTAAAGAAATTGGACTTTTTCATAAGATTTAACTGTTTCAGATTTTTATACATTATCACTCTGATTTTTTTTTACTTTTAATATCCTCATAATTCTTCATGCCGTTTAACCATTAACCGTTTGACGCTTATGACCCAGAAAGAGGGTTGATGCGTCGTTAAACACTAAACCATCATCATCGTCATCATGAACGCGATTCTAATGAGTACACACAGCTTACATGTTAAATGAATACACGAAGCATACATTTTTGGAGTATATGTAAATAAAAAAGGCCCCCTGAATTATTCTAAATACAACTCCTTTTTGCGCCCCACTCGCCTTTCGAGGCTTGAAGAAATATATGGACTGCATGATGCCTCCATGCAGAGGTGAAACCAGCCGCACACGAGTACTGGTAAACCTCTTAGAGATCTAAAAAGTAGAAGTAAAACAAAGATCAGGAATTGATACAATTAACTTACTCCACCCATAAAAGACACCAAAGGGAAAGAAATACAAACATTAAGAGACCAGACCATAATGGAAACCTAAACAAAGGAAGGCCATAAGGACAGTTACTTTCCCACAAAATGGCCATATGGCCATCCAAAACCAAAAGACACAAGTGATACACACAGTAAGTAACAAACAACAACATAAATAAATCGCCACAGAAGAGCCGCCTTGGAACCTGCCCAGACAAAGCGGTGCGAGTCCATGTTTATGAACCCTATTGGTTTCATTGGGCGTCAGGGCCTGAGATGTCACGGGTAAATGTTCCGGAAAATTGGAAGCAACGTCTCCAAAATGACCTGTACAGTGTTGACGGGGACGTTAAACCTCAAATCAATCAATCAAACAAACAAACAAACAAAAACAACAAATCGTTTAAATATTCACTCTTAGTGACTTAAGAACAATAAGCTATCATGTTAAATTCGAGTCGTGAACATTTCATTACTATACACAGTAGAACAATAGACTGCCTCCCGGTATGCACTTTTATGGGGTGCCTTTTTACTATTTAATCCATATTTATAGATATCCATAATTCGATTTATGAATATCCATAATTCGAATTATGGATATCCATAAATCAGCCGAATAATGGATATCCAAAATTCGAATTATAGATATCCATAAATCGAATTATGAATATCTATAAATCGGGCTGAATTATGGATATCAGTATTTCAAATTATGGATATCCATATTTCACCGCAAAATCCTTTGGATTAAAAACTAGGCATGCTGTCAGTCAGATGTCTGATCTTTGTTTTACTTCTACTTTTCATAATAAGCGAAACCTCCATACAACTCTGGTTCTGATATGTCCTGTTGTAGAAGTATCTTTAACTTAACTTTGTATTTTTCAACTAATTCAGAGTGCCGTCGATAAAATTTAGAAAATGCTTTCCTAAGATTATGATACCAATAGCTCTATTTTAACCCTTGTCCTGCTGAGCCCGGATATGGCTTATTTTCTAAGTAATGAAGATCCTGATCAGATGGCTTCCGAAGCCATCTAATCAGGATCTACATTGTTTGCCATTCAGATTGTGAATTTGTTGCAATAATTTGCATCAAGTTATCTGATTGGTTGATAATCGAGTGTGGGTGTGGCATATATAAATATTCAGCAGGTCAAGGGTTAAAAGCTTAGCAGTAAGAAGATTATCCGATTACATGAGATGAAACTGAAGCGAAACGAATGAGTTGAGAAATATATACTCGTATATGAAGGAGTACGGGGGACACGCCCGTCTAAGAACAGGAGATTACCAAAATCAAAAACATTCAGTTTGTCGTATACATTAGATGAGATTATACCATTAGAGACCGACCGAACCAAACTTAAAAGGATGCTGCCGAATTCAAAGAATAGGCCCTATTCAGTTTTAGTTCAGGAGGACAAATCTTGTCAACCATTTGCTCAAAAAATAAATTGTTAATATTAACTAAATCATCCAGATTCAGATACGCTTGCGAGAAAGTTTACCATTTTCGCTTGTTGTCTGCGTGAAACACGCGCATTGCGTGCATGTGGAATTATCATGTTTCAGTGCGCGGTTCATCGTGTTCACACGCAATTTAAACGTGTTAAATATCAGCCAATAAAATTGATTACTCGAAACGCGTAAGGCACACTCAATATGCGTTTCTGTGCGAAAGAATTTCAACCAATAACAATAAGACAAGTAAGTGACGATAAAACGCGTGAGTGCGAGAGAACACGGGTCATTCGAAATCCTCTTTGCTTGTATGTTTGACCCTTATGTTTATTTTAAATCCGTTCGTTCATTAACGGCAGTATTGGTCTTTCTTATCAGTAGTGATTCTTTCGGATAAACAAACACATTTGGCACATGACACATTTCGGATTGCATAACACTGTTAGAGATAAAACAGGGGACCAAGAGAGGATAATTGTTTACCCTAGCAATTGACAAGTCATGGCTATTTACTGGTTAATGGGCACTCATCAGAACCGCCTTGACGTGGTGTTCACGTGGTGAACCTGAATTTTATGGTGGCTTAGTATTTAAAATAGAAGTGAAGGCAATGCTCCGGAATCGATCCAATTAACCCACAGCTTCCATCAGAGACACCAAAGGGACAGAAACACAAATATGAAACTACAGATCCTAATAGAAACATCAATAGCGGAAAGCCAAAAGGAAAGTTACTTCCATACAAAATGACAAATTGGCTATCCAAACAAACAAACAAAAAAAAATATAAGCGACACAAATAACCAAAGACAAAGTAGAAGTAAAACAAAGATCAGGAATCGATACAATTAACTCAATCAAAGACACGAAAAGGAAAGAAACACAGACACGAAAAGGAAAGAAATACAAACATGAAGCGACCAGTCCATAATGGAAACATAAACAAAGGAAGGCCATAAGGACAGTTAATTTCCCACAAAATGGCCATATTGCCATTCAAAATAAAAAGACACAAGCGATACACACAGTAAGTAACAAACAACAACATAAACTAGAGCTGCCGCCTAACGGGCGCCAATTATACCCCCGCATGCGTTGTCAGACAAATTTTTACAAGTATTTGACCTTGAGGAAGGTCAACGTAAAGGTCAAGGTCAGGTTTGTGTATATCAATCTTAAGTACTAGTGGCAATGTGTGTGGTGTGTGAATATTAAAGAAATCGGTCAAAGAATAAGGACGTTATGAGCAATGTTAAAGTTTTTTGTAACGGACCGACGACAGACGACGACGACAGACGACAGACGCTAAGCTGACTCCTATATACCCCCTTCAAACTTCGTTTGCGGGGGTATAATAAACCGACACAGAAGAACCGCCTTGGAACGGTCAGTGGAAAGATTTCCACTGGGGGGCTTTAATCGATTTTACGTGGCCACAATCCTCGCCCTTACTTCCAACGCGATTTGGACAAACAATTTGTTCAGTCCGCATGAAGGCCTCCTAACTCATCAGTGCAACATCTCCGTGAACACAAATAATCAAATAACCACAGAGGTGAGACAGCGGTGTGGACTCGACAGCAAGAAACCACTGAAATGCTGGAGCAAAAGAAAACCAACAGTTAGACTTCGATAGGCCCGACCAGAGAAAGAGCATCAGGCACCAACCAACATTACCTTGAATTAGATATCTCTAATTCTCAATAAGCCTTTACGTTGGAACCGTCATAGAATCTGAGGCCTGACCCACCGGCGTGCAATTAAAGAGGGAAGCAAAGTTGCCAACCGTGATTGGGTTAACTGCCATGCATGCAGTTTGTCGTATAACATCCATGTTGTACCCAATCCTTTTATATCGAAGAATGATTTTACGAAATTGGGTGCTGAAGTCATTGCGGTTATATATTTTTCTGAATTTATATACTAAGTCACCATAAAATTCGGGTTCCGATAGACCTTGTTGCAGAAGAGATTTAAGTCCAATTTTGAATTTTGAAATTAAATCAGAATGGCGTCTATAAAATTTTGAAAAGGCTTTGCGTAGTTTATGGTACCGATAACCCTGATTAAGAAGTTTAACCGTTAATAATTTATTACGAGTGTTGAAGTCAGTTACATGACTACACACTCTAGAATATCGAATTAATTGCGAAATATAAACGCCATAGGATGGCGCACGAGGAACATCACCATCAAAAAAATGAAAATTTACAATCTCAAAATCAAAGTCACCGCGTTTATCATAAATATAGCATGAAACAAACCCATCTACAATAGATAGATGTAAATCCAAAAACGGGGCCTCGGTATCAGAAGAATTTGCTTTATTTAACTGAAGTTCTGGGGGGGGGGTTATCTGACTGATCAAACCATCGAAATATATATTATCAATATTAAATAAATCATCCAAATATCTAGAAGTGGAGCTAAAAGATTCAATAATTTCAGATTGGTTATCAATGGAAAGCGACAACATGCAGTCTCTTTCATAACAATACAAGAACAGATCAGCCACAAGAGGTGCGCAATTCGTACCCATCAGAATACCCACAATTGCTCTACATAACTTAGTACCGAGTCTAATATAAATATTGTCAAGTAGAAAGGTGAGGGCATCACAAACTTTCTGACATGACCAAAGTGTATAATTCTTATGCTCTTTAGAAGTGAAAAATGCATTTCTGACATTACATGCAAGATAGAGAGAATCTTCTCTGTGAAAAGCCCATTCAATTAAATCATTAAGCTTTTCTTTAATAAGATTATGAGGAAGTGTAGTGTAAAGAGTGGAAAAATCGTAAGTAGACAGACTTGAAGCACGAAAACGTCTGGAATTCAATTTATTTAAAACCTCATTCGATTTTTTTTTATAGACCAAAACATATTTCTTCCTGATCTTTCAAAGACTTTATCACAATATTTAATCACATGCGTTTTAATAGCAGTAAGTCAGGAAGTTAATAGTGAGTGAGTTTTAGTTTTACGTCCCACCAACAGCTAAGGTCATACGGAGACGGGACCTCGGTTTAAAGACTCAGGAATGAAATAAAATTTAGAAAGTTCAGTGGTAGTGCAAGAGCTAGAATTTGCAATAAACCGTGCTTTGTAAGGTCTTTCATGAAGTTTTGGTAACCAGTATAGCGTAGGAAGCTTGTCTTGGCCTTCGGTAACACACACAGCAAACTACTTTGGTGGCTGAATGATGAATATGTTCATCTACTATAGCTCTCTCTTCAGCTTAAGGCTGAAGTTCATAGGCCTTAGTACCAGCAAGCTCCTGCTTAAACGTGTTAACATAGTGGAGCCGTCACACAACGACGACGTTGTTAGCGGACTTGTCTGCAGGGGCCAAAACAAACTTCTTATGAAATTCTTGAATACCTAGTTTAAGATGACGTAAAGACGTCTTAGGCTTAGGAAGTAATAAGTTAGTATTTTGAGAATAGAAAGAAATGCGTTTATTCACCAGATTTAAAATGCTAAGTTTCCAGTCCTTAAGGGCTTTATGCGTAACATACTCTCGCTTACACCATCGATTACCGAATTCATTCAAGGCAGCAGCGATTGCATCTCTACAATTACTGAAATCAATTTTTAGAAATTATATTCCTTATCCTAGAATCGGGAATAATTTTCAAATTGCCAGTAATTACAAGACCAGCAGCATGATAGCAATACACTGAGTTTTTACAATCACATGAATCAGGAGTATTTGTATCAATATCAAAATCTGAAACAAGTTTTTGAAATTAAAAATGATAGATCTAACAGGTTTGTTATATTTATAGCAAATTATAGGTGTATCAGTATTTTGAAAATAAGCAGGAATGGAAGAAAGCACCGAGCTCTCACGGAAAATACTGGGCAAATCTATAAAATCCAACGATAATTGATGAAGGATATTTTGAAGAATTGGCGTTTATGATTAATTTCAGAATCAATGTAAGGGCGGAGAGTATGCTTAGTATAGCCTCTAGTTAAGAGAGCCGCATAAACAAAAAACATACCAAAAATAAACCGTGATAGAAGAACCGCATTTGAACGGTCAGTGAAACGGTTTCAACTGGGAAGCTTAAATCGATTTTACGTGGCCACAATCCTCGCGTTTACTTCCGTCGCGATTTAGACTAATTATTTGTCAGTCCGCATGAAGGCCTCCTAACTCATCAGTGCAACATCTCCGTGAACACAAAAAAATCAAACAACCACAGAGATGAAACAACTGGGAGGACTCGACAGCAAGAAACTACTGAAATGCTGGAGCAAAAGAAAACCAACAGTTAGACTCCGATGGGCCCTACCAGAGACAGAGCATCAGGCACCAACCAACATTCTATTATTGCCTTAAGGTGTTTCTAACTAGTACCAGCAATCTATGTTTGGAGTCAAAATAGGGAAAATATTGTAGACGCCTGAAAACACACTTTTTAACCCATAGATGACAATGGAATCTTCCACCTTATATGTTTGGAGTGGTCGAATTTCAATTATAGGGGCGTCAGGTATGTTTCGTTTGATGTAATATGTACAAAATGTATGTTCTTTGAGCAAACATTGTAGACTTAGGTTACACGCAACGTTCTGTGGCGTCTTATCTGGATCTACACTGTTTGCCAACGTCCAAAAACGGGCCGTTCTATCTCGATGCGCACTGGTCATACTTCTTTCTGTTTGGAATTTAAGTGTCCAATTTTATCCATATCATAGAGGAGTACCCTAACAAACAACTATTAATAAAGAAACACACAACAAGAGGGCCAAATGACCCTATATCGCTCACATGTGTGCCAGAAAAGCATAAGTAATGTTTAGATAAAACAAGATGTGTTTGTGAAACACGAACATGTCCCCGAGCATGGTCATTTTTTTTCAAAGTTGGTCACAGTTCAAAGTCAAGGTCACAGATTCTTGGTTTGAGTGGGAAGCCGTTGGCACAAGGAACTTACATGCCAAATATGAAGGCTCTATCTTAAACGGTTAGAAAGTTATGAACAATTTTATTTGTTCTTTTAAGTAGGTCATAGGTCAAGGTCATGGTCAAAAAATTTTGCATGAATATAAAGCTCTTATCACAAGGAACCTAGATGCCAAATATGAAGGCTCTATCCTAAACGGTTTGAAAGTTATGACCAAAATGTTCATTTTTATCTTTTAAGTAGGTCAAAGGTCAAGGTCACAGGTCTAAATATTTTGCACGAATGTCAAGCTCTTGTTACAAGGAACCGACATGCCAAATATGAAGGCTGTATCTCAATCGGTTCAAAAGTTATGACCAAAATGTTATTTTTTATTTTAAGTAGGTCAAAGGTTAAGGCCACAGGTCATTTTTTTGCACGATTGTAAAGCTTTTTTCACGAGGAACATACATGCCAAATATGGAGGCTGTATCGCAAGCGGTTCAAAAGTTATGACCAATGTTTTTTTTTTAAGTAGGTCAAAGGTCAAGGTCAAAGTCACATGTTAATTTTTTTTGCATGATTATGAAGCTCTTGTCACAAGGTACCTTCATGCCAAATATGAATACTCTATCGCCAACGGTTCAAAAGTTATGAACAACATTAAAGTTGTCCATGTACAAACCAACAAACAAACAAACCAACAAACAGACAGGGCAAAAACAATATGCCCCTGCTATCGCTACTGGGGACATAAAAAGAAACTGGAAAGAAAGGTGAGACATTTTTGTTTACCTGATTGATATAGATATCTTCTAGATCCAAGGTTGTCAATATAGTTGTACATCAATTTAACTAGTTGATCTCTTGAGGATCCAATCTTGAAATGCATGGTGTAGGACAACACTTCTTGAATCTATGCAGTTAGTCTTTGTACATGCCATAGTCATAATTTGACAAAGAAATCAATATCTGTAGCTACAATTTCCTTTTGACACAGTGGTTAACAACACTATTGTATGGTATGACAAAATTTACAGAAGAAGTACTGATGATCTTAAACAGCTGCTAACATATCAGAAGTGAGAGACCAAAGTCGCCTAAGTTTTGTACAGACAGGGCGAGGATTGTGGCCACGTAAAGTCGATTTAAGCCCCCCAGTGGATATCATTCCACTGACCTTTCCAAGGCGGTTCTTCTGTGGCGGTTTATTTATGGTGTTGTTTGTTACTTACTGTGTGTATCACTTGTGTCTTTTTATTTTGGATGGCCATAAGGCCATTTTGTGGGAAAGTAACTGTCCTTATGGCCTTCCTTTGTTTAGGTTTCCATTAAGTTCTGGTCGCTTAATGTTTGTGTTTCTTTCCCTTTGGTGTCTTTGATGGGTGGAGTAAATTAATTGTATCGATTCCTGGTCTTTGTTTTACTTCTACTTTGTATATTTGACTTTTACTCAGTCACACTGATCTATAAGACTCATATTATAGATAAAGTTACCATTATATCATAAATATTTTGGTTGTTATATCTTATCTTCAACCCACAAAGAATTAATTATATTACATTGGACATAATTATGAGAATAAGGCATAAACTATGACAAATAAATATGTGTAGAATCCATGTGGTGATATTTGCCAAGCAGGTGTCTTTAGAAGCACATAATCTTATATAAAGAACACCTAAAAATAATATGAGCCACTTCAATCCACAGAATACAGATGCATCAGAGTCTAATTGTTGTTTTCTTTTGCTCCAACATTTCAGTGGTTTCTTGCTGTCGAGTCCTCACCGTTGTCTCACCTCTGTGGTTCTTTGATTTTTTGTGTTCACGGAGATGTTGCACTGATGAGTTAGGAGGCCTTCATGCGGACTGAACAAATTATTTGTCTAAATCGCGACGGAAGTAAACGCGAGGATTGTGGCCACGTAAAATCGATTTAAGCCCCCCAGTGGAAATCTTTCCACTGACCGTTCCAAGGCGGTTCTTCTGTGGCGATTTATTTATGTTGTTGTTTGTTACTTATTGTGTGTATCACTTGTGTCTTTTAATTTTGGATGGCCATATGGCCATTTTATGGGAAAGTTACTGTCCTTATGGCCTTCCTTTGTTTAGGTTTCCATTATGGTCTGGTCGCTTAATGTTTGTATTTCTTTCCCTTTGTTGTCTTTGGTGGTTGGAGTAAGTTAATTGTATCGATTCCTGATCTTTGTTTTACTTCTACTTATTCTCTTGATCACCAATAAAGTTTTTTCTGATCTTGCACATATGTAGAAAAAGAGTTACTTGAATTTTTTTTAAAGAGAATCTGTTTTCAACCTTTTTTTTTGGTATTGGTTTTACGGCCCTTTCAAGATATTTTCACTCATATTGAGCCGATCGTTAAACAGAGGTGGTCGAAAACCGGAATACCCAGAAAAAAAAACCCACCTGACCTTCCGTTGCAGAACATAGCGTCTCACATGTGACCCGAGCGAGGCTCGAACCCACAGCAGTGAGAGACCTAATGTTTAAGAGTCAGCGCTCTTATCCACTAGGCCAGGGAGGCCTGTTCTTTCAACCTTTTCGAGTAACTACAGATTTACATGTCAAAATATTGTTGCAAACAAGAAAACAATAAAATATGTTGACAAACTTCAAAATACATATGCTAGGATAAACTTTTCTCTTGGAACAACAGATTTACATGTCAAAACACTGTTTCAAATAAGAATACAATAGAGTACGTTATTTTTAATCAAAATATTGGGGAAAATGAACAGAATGTACAATGTAAGTCAATTCTTCTGTCGACAAAGTGTCTTGATACAGATTATCTGTATTATCAAGATAGCAAATGTTTGTATATTTGTATTTAAGTAAAAACTTAATATCTTTTTTAAATTATGCGGGAATACATCTAACCCAATGCACTAATATTATTTTGAAGCATCCGTGGTGAAGTGGTTTCACTATTCGATTGTGAACCAGGGATCGGAGAATCGATCCCGGGCTTCTCAGGACTTTCAGATGAGTCTTTAAACCGAGGTACCATCTCTGTATGACCTCAGCTGTTGGTGCAGTGTAAAACTCAAACACTCACTCCCATTAATATTAACCAAAACATGCATCAACAGCATACATGGAATTTAACATCTTAAAAATATACATATACAAAAACTCATCTTTGAATTCATGACTATATCAATAGACTATCAGATGCTTCAAGATCTTCAAATTTTTATGCTAACATATAGTGTAGTTCCATCTTGTAAATCATGATCATTAGGTCTCTCACCGCTGTGGTTCGAGCCTCACTCGGATCACATGTGAGACGCCAAGTTCTGCGAAGGAAGGTCAGGTGTTTTTTCTCCAGGTACTCCGTTTTTCGCCAACCTCTGATTAACGATCGGCTCGATATGAGTGAAATAGTCTTGAAAGGGCCGTAAAACCAAAAAAATATCTTGTAAATCATACTTTTCATTACTTAAACAAGTCTGTGAAATGAACACCCCTCTAAATCCTACTAGGGCGAGGATTGTGGCCACGTAAAATCGATTTAAGCCCCCCAGTGGAAATCTTCCACTGACCGTTCCAAGGCGGCTCTTCTGTGGCGATTCATTTATGTTGTTGTTTGTTACTTACTGTGTGTATCACTTGTGTCTTTTAATTTTGGATGGCCATATGGCCATTTTGTGGGAAAGTAACTGTCCATATGGCCTTCCTTTGTTTAGGTTTCCATTATGGTCTGGTCGCTTAATGTTTGTATTTCTTTCCCTTTGGTGTCTTTTATGGATGGAGTAAGTTAATTGTATCAATTCCTGATCTTTGTTTTACTTCTACTTTATATAGAGAATAATTTGGGTTTGCGGGGGTAAACATTATTTTTGTTATTTTTGCCCCAAGACAGAGGTTGTGGGTACTCATTAGAACTGCCTCAACGAGGTGGTTCTAACGAGCATCCACAACCTATTTTTTAATTACAAATAAAAATATAAAAAAAAATTTCATCAGAAAATTAAAATAAAAATCAAAAATGAGCCCCTCCAAGAGCAATGAAAACATTCATAAGAAAGAAGACGGGTCATACTACGCAGTTTCGGCTAATAAAGCCTCATCAGTGACCCTGTAATGATCCGGCAAAGAAAGCCAGAGGAAACATACTGCAATTTTGCAAATTTCGAAGAGGCAGTCGATACAAAGACTGATATAAATCAAGTTGGGGTCCAAAAAATTAAAAAACTGTCTAGAATATGAGTCTAAACCAATAATTTATTTCCGATTTCTCAGAATATTCACGCTGATCTCAAAGGACCAAAAGTAAAATATAAACTACACTATGGTTGATGTACGGGGAGACGTTTTACGGCCGCCACACGGCACAACACCAGCTGCAGTGAAGGCAAATAAAAATCAAAAATGAGTTCGTTTAAGAGCAATGAAAACATTCATAAGAAAGAAGACGGGTCATACTACGCAGTTTCGGCTAATAAAGCCTCATCAGTGACCCTGATAAAAGTCTTGGAGATATGAAAGAATGCACTATGGCACTAAATCGCACGGATACGTTATCATAATGTCGCTCAATATCTTAACTTTACTTTCTCTAGGAACAACAGATTTACATGTCAAAACAATGTTGCAAATAAGAATACTCAAATATGCGGTATGTTTTTAAGATAAATAAACCAAGTCTGAGCAAAATCAATCAATTGGTTCAAGAGATAGAGTGCAGACAAGCCATTTTTGGACCAAAATAGACTGTTTTGGGGGGCCTGGGTCAAGGTCATCATAACCTAATGACTAATTTCCCCCAGCCTAGTGATGTAATCATGCAAGTTTGGTCAGAATCCATCAATAGGTTCAGGAAATATAGTGCTTCAAACAGTCTACGCCAACGCCATTGCAGACAGCGATGCATATGAGATCTGCACCAAAAACAGTATGTCCCCACTCACCTCCGACATAATAATGTAAAGAAAATAAAGAATAGCCCTGTAAACTCCATTTTCTCTATATAATTTGGAGTTTTACAGGGGTGTTCATTTCCTAATGTCTGTAAGAGGTGGCCACCCAAATCTTGCAAAACCACCAGCAATACCTACCTTTGAAAAAGTGTAAGTACTGCATTTTATCTGGTGGGTGAGTGCATTGAAAAGTAGCATAAAGAACACCCGGCACCATTTCCAAGTTGTTGTGCAAAAAAGGCAGTACATTATGACCTGACTAATAGATTCCTGTGTTCCAATTTCATCAAGACAATTAGTAAAAAACAACCTTTATATGAGAGGCTGGTATTATACATAAAAAGTCTTCAACTATGTGGATTTTTTTTGTGCAAAAAGACTATTTTGTGATCTGACCAGTACACGTGTACTGGTAAACCGCTTAGAGGAACTAAGCCTGCCCAGGCAAAGCGGTGAGAGTCGGACTGTCCATACCTATAAAGTAGAAGTAAAACAAAGATCAGGAATCGATACAATTAACTTACTCCACCCATCAAAGACACCAAAGGGAAAGAAACACAAACATTAAGCGACCAGACCATAATGGAAACCTAAATAAAGGAAGGCCATAATGACAGTTACTTTCCCACAAAATGGCCATATGGCCATCCAAAATAAAAAGACACAAGTGATACACACAGTAGTAACAAACAACACCATAAATAAACCGCCACAGAAGAACCGCCTTGGAACGGTCAGTGGAAAGATTTCCACTGGGGGGGGGGGGGGGGGGCTTAAATCGATTTTACGTGGCCACAATCCTCGCCCTTACTTCCGTCGCGATTTAGACAAATAATTTGTTCAGTCCGCATGAAGGCCTCCTCACTCATCAGTGCAAAATCTCCGTGAACACAAAAAATCAAAGAACCACAGAGATGAGACAACGGTGAGGACTCGACAGCAAGAAACCACTGAAATGCCGATGCAAAAGAAAACCAACAGTTAGACTCCGATGGGCCCGACACGAGACAAAGCATCAGGCACCAACCAACATTACCTTGAATTAGATCTCTCTAATTCTCAATAAGCCTTTACGTTGGAGCCGTCATAGAATCTGAGGCTGTCCTTGTGGCCTTCCTTTGTTTAGGTTTCCATTATGGTCTGATCGCTTGGTGTTTGTGTTTCTTTCCCTTTGGTGTCTTTTATGGGTGGAGTGGGTTGATTGTATCAAATCCTGGTCTTTATTTTGCTTCTACTTTGTCTAGTGGACCTCTACCAAGATTGTTCAAATTATAGCCTGGGGACAAAAATGCTCCCGCGCCGGGGCCCACTGGTTTTACATAGACTTATGTCTTACCATAAACTACGCAAAGCCTTTTCAAAATTTTATAGACGCCATTCTGATTTAATTTCAAAATTCAATATTGGCCTTAAATCTCTTCTGCAACAAGGTCTATCGGAACCCGAATTTTATGGTGACTTAGTATATAAATTCATCAAGGTATATAACCGCAGTGACTTCAGCACCCAATTTCGTGAGGTCATTCTTCGATATAACATGGATATTATACGACAGACTGCGTGCATGGTGGTTGGCCCGGTCGCGGTGGCGGCTTTGCTTCCCTCTTTGATTGCACGCCGGTGGGTCAGGCCTCAGATTCAATGACGGCTCCAACGTAAAGGCTTATTGAAAATTAGAGAGATAATGTTGGTTGGTGCCTGATGCTCTGTCTCTGGTCGGGCTCATCGGAGTCTAACTGTTGGTTTTCTTTTGCTCCAGCATTTCAGAGGTTTCTTGCTGTCGAGTCCTCACCGTTGTCTCACCTCTGTGGTTCTTTGGTTTTTGTGTTCACGGGGGTGTTGCACTGGTGGGTTGGGAGGCCTTCGTGCGGACTGGGCGGGTTGTTTGTCTAAATCGCAACGGAGGTAAGGGCGAGGATTGTGGCCACGTAAAATCGATTTAAGCCCCCCAGTGGAAATCTTCCACTGACCGTTCCAAAGCGGCTGTTCTGTGGCGATTTATTATGCCCCCAACTTTAAAAAAGTTGGGGGGCATATTGCTTCTGGCTTGTCCGTCCGTTCGTCCGTTCGTACGTCACGCTTTCTTGTGCATAGCATATCTTTAGAACCGTGTATGCTAGTGTTTTGAAATTTCATATATGGGTTCCTCATGAAAAAATAGTTGACCCGTATTTTTTTTCTTGTCCAAATTATCTCCCCTTCTTGAATTATTTCCCCTTTAATTAAATAACATAGAATTCTCGTTAGCAAGATATCTCAAAAAGTATTTGAGCTACAGCCTTGATATTTGGTATAGTGATTGGGACTAAGGAGGAGATTACCTGATTAAATTTTCAACCAATTCTATAAAATTTTGTTAGGGTTATGGCCCTTTGTAATTTTTTGCCACTCAATTGTGTTGCTTTCTGGTGCATAGCATATCTTTAGAACCGTGTATGCTAGTGTTTTGAAATTTCATATATGGGTTCCTCGTGAAAAAATAGTTGACCCGTATTTTTTTTCTTGTCCAAATTATCTCCCCTTCTTGAATTATTTCCCCTTTAATTAAATAACATAGAATTCTCGTTAGCAAGATATCTCAAAAAGTATTTGAGCTACAGCCTTGATATTTGGTATAGTGATTGGGACTAAGGAGGAGACTACCTGATTAAATTTTAAACCAATTCGATAAAATTTTGTTAGAGTTATGGCCCTTTGTAATTTTTTGCTACTCAATTGTGTTGCTTTCTGGTGCATAGCATATCTTCAGAACCGTGTATGCTAGTGTTTTGAAATTTCATATATGAGTTCCTCATGAAAAAATAGTTGACCCGTATTTTTTTTCTTGTCCAAATTATCTCCCCTTCTTGAATTATTTCCCCTTTAATTAAAAAACATAGAATTCTCGTTAAGAGTTTCATTGATGATACTTGGTACATGCTTGGAACTAGGAGTGAAATTTTTATGCAGGCATCCATGTTTGACCTTGACCTAGATTTCATGGTTTGGTGACTTTGCGCCTCCACAGGCGCGACATAGCCTTCGGGGGAATTCTTGTTGTATGTTTTTGAGTCTTTAACAATATTTGTTGAATATTTTGCCATCTAAGGACAAGCAAAGGTTGGGGGCATTGTGTTTTACAAACACCATTTCTAGTTTATGTTGTTGTTTGTTACTTACTGTGTGTATCACTTGTGTCTTTTGGTTTTGGATGGCCATATGGCCATTTTGTGGGAAAGTAACTGTCCTTATGGCCTTCCTTTGTTTAGGTTTCCATTATGGTCTGGTCGCTTAATGTTTGTATTCCTTTCTCTTTGGTGTCTTTTATGGGTGGAGTAAGTTAATTGTATCAATTCCTGATCTTTGTTTTACTTCTACTTTACTGACCCACCGGCGTGCAATTAAAGAGGGGAGCAAAGTTGCCAACCGTGATTGGGTTAACTACCATGCATGCAGTCTGTCGTATAACATTCATGCTGTACCCAATCCTTTCATATCGAAGAGTGATTTTACGAAATCGGGTGCTGAAGTCATTGCGGTTATATATTTTTATGAATTTATATACTAAGTCACCATAAAATTCGGGTTCCGATAGACCTTGTTGCAGACGAGATTTAAGTCCAATATTGAATTTTGAAATTAAATCAGAATGGCGTCTATAAAATTTTGAAAAGGCTTTGCGTAGTTTATGGTACCGATAACCCTGATTAAGGAGTTTAGCCGTTAAAAATTTATTACGAGTGTTGAAGTCAGTTACATAACTACACACTCTAGCAAATCGAATTAATTGCGAAATATAAACGCCATAGGATGGCGCACGAGGAACATCACCATCCAAAAAATGAAAATTTACAATCTCAAAATCTTGCACGAAAAAAAAACCATCTACAATAGATAGATGTAAATGCAAAAACGGGGCCTCGGTATCAGAAGAATTTGCTTTATTTAACTGAAGTTCTGGGGTTAAATCTGACTGATCAAACCATCGAAATAGGAATTATTAATATTTAATAAATCATCTAAATATCTAGAAGTGGAGCTAAAAGCTTCAATATTTCAGATTGGTTATCAATGGAAAGCGACAACATGAAGTCTCTTTCATAACAATACAAGAACAGATCAGCCACAAGAGGTGCGCAATTCGTACCCATCGGAATACCCACAATTTGTCTAAATAACTTAGTACCGAATCTAATATAAATATTGTCAAGTAGAAAGGTGAGGGCATCACACACTTTCTGAATCCAATTGTTTTCATGTTTTTGCACAACAACTTGGAACAACAATTTCCAAGTTGTTGTGCAAAAAAGGCAGTACATTATGACCTGGCCAATAGATTCCTCTGTTCCAATTTCATCAAGACAATTAGTATAAAAAGCAACCTTTATATGAGAGGCAGGAATTATACATAAAAAGTCTTCAATTATGTGGATTTTTTTTTTTGCAAAAAGACTATTTTGTGATCTGACCAGTATGTTTCACATGTACCAACTGCACCATCAACATATGAAAAATCAACATTAGAAAACATCAAATAAAGCGTTGTCATATGATCTGTGGTACATTCATTTATAAGCATTTTGCATGAAAACATATCACTTAATTTCTTATCAATGCTATGTTTCAGCAAAACATCAATATTGAAATCTCCAAGTATCACCAATGGCTTTGATGGGGTCAAATATGGAATAAGTTCTTTGTTCAGACAAGAAAGAAGATTACTGTCAGACATTTGAGGTGACTTATACAAAAAAACAACGTGAATTTCAATCGAGACATGCCTGGCAGTCATCATAATAAATTCCAATGTATCTGCACTATACTTTCTATTCTGTGTTATTATTATATCATAACTGGCATAAACTGCTAATCCATGAGGAGGTCTTTTGCAACTACTGTATCCAATTTGGTAATTTCTTATCAAACGATAGTGTTCTATTGCATAATCACTATCATTATCAGGCTGATGTAGTCGTGTCTCTACTAATCCAAATATGTGGGTTGACAACACGTTTTTGTCATGTCTAACATCATCAAAATGAAGATTCAAGGATCTAGAATTATTGAAAGCAACTTTGAAATGTGAAACTGGGTCTATCAATTTTAAAGATGTATCACACAGTTGAAGCATTGCGGTTTCATGCAATCGCTGCATTTCTGTCTTAACCTGATCATCAACTTGTAATGCTTTCTCATTGAAGTTAAGGATCTGAAGCTTTTCAATTGACCTTACCCTGCTGAGTGCAACATAGTGTAAATGTGGAACTTTGCGGGTTTTACGTTGTGATTAGTCAATGACAACTCTTTCAAGGGTACTACCTTGTGCTCTATGTACGGAACGCCCTGCAGAAGGTTGCAAAGGGAATTGAACTCTCTGAAAGGTATTTCTGTTGTAAGTAAATGATCTGTTGACATCAAAAATTGGTGTCCAATTATCATCAATACTGCTATGATAAAGTCCCCTGTTTTTGTATTTGATTCTTGTTTCCATTCCTGCTTTTTCGCCATCAAACAGAACCCATATTATGCTTGGACGTCGTGTGGTTTGTAGTTGATACTCAATAAACTTAACTACACATGATGCTCCATTTGCTAGTCCATCTTCTGTTTTCATGTTTATTGTTAAATCATAAATCATGTCAACAACCACTGTTAAAGAGCAATGTAAATTTGCTGTTTGGTTAGAATCTGTTACATTCTTTAGGTTCTTGAGTGCACAGTCTGTCTTTTCTTTAGATAACTTAGGTGAGACATATGTATCCATGCACGGTATTTCAACCTTTTCTGTTGCCATATTTCTTATAATTTCATAATTAAAACATGCATGAAATAGTTTTCTGCAAACAGGTGAGGTGCATTTTTTGATACTCAATATCATTTGTAGTCACTTCACACTGCTTAAACCTAGTCTTGTCTTCAGCAGTCAATGTATTGACCCTTAATCTATTTAACAATTCTGCAAATTCAAGGTCAGCTTTCTGTCTCATAATTTCTGTTAATTCAAACATGGTAAATAAGTCTTTCCAGAGAGTTTGTGATAAAGCAGCTGCATTAGTTTCATGTCATTAAATATCCAATCACCACTCACAGGTTTCAACTGATAAAGATCACCAACAGCAATAATGCTAACACCACCAAAAGGTGTTCGTGTTCCTTTCAATGCTTGAAGTCTCTGATCAATAAAATTCAACATAGAATTACTAACCATTGAAATTTCATCACTAATCACAACTGACAAATCACGTTATTTTGATCTAAAGGTATTCAGACTGTCGCAGGTTAATGTTTGGTCTGATTGCTTATCCTTTTGTTTAAATGCAGATGAGATGCTAGAACCATTAATATTAAATGCTGCTTTCCCTGTAAATGCACAAAGAAGAACCCTGGTATGTTCTGCATCTTCTCTTTCTTTCAGATTGAATATTATAAACAAAGTCTGATACAATGCTCGAATAACTAGACTTTTTCGAACACCAGCTCCACCAGAAAGAAAGACATATTAAGGGGCATCCTTTGTTTTAATCCAGTGAATCACATGATAGTAAAATTGTTTTTGTTTACTATTTAAACACAGCAGGAGCTTTCTGTAATCAATATCTGAAAGAATATTTTCATTCACATCAATCTGAGGTGCAGAAACATAACATCCAATTTCAGTCCCTATATCATAGTCTCTATGTTCAATTCTATCAGGATTAAAATATATAAACTCTTCAGACTGAACTGGTTGTGTACTTGGTGCAATATTATCGAATGCATCGTAGTAAATTTCCGCTAAATCTCTTGCTGATTCTAGCTCTTCATCATGATGTTCGTAAGTTGAACATTTATGATCTATCACATGCTTCATAGACTCTTAGTGTTCTTTATATGTTCTAAAAGTTCCAAGCAAGTCAGTTTCTTCATTTCTCCATGGGCGAAAAAGTAACAGTTTCTCTCTATAATAGTTCTCTTCATCGTTTTTGCGATTAAATCTCACATACCTAATAATTTTAGAATTACGACATCTTTTAGTTTTTATCTTTAAAGTTAAAATAGTTTCACCATCACCAAAGCTTTCTTCATCTGACATTTTTGCATCTTTCTCATAATCTTGCTCCCCTTCATCTCTATTGTCATTCTGGCCATCCGGATAAATTACTTCTAACTCGGACATATAATCAGCTAAACAATACTTTTCCAATGGTTTTGGACGCTTCGAGTATCTTTTAATTTTATTGTCTGACATTATATCTGTAGAGTCTGCCGGCAATTCATCAAGTACTGACTTTGGTTCAATAACTGCACGCTCTGGTTTGGGAGTGACGTATTTATGAAGACAACACTCCTTGAACTTTTAGTCAATGGCATTTGCAGTACCAAATAAACTGCCTCTTGTGCACTTACTTCAACACTGTTTGAAAATACATTTCCAATATGTCTAACTTGTCTTTTGAGATCCATGTTGCCAATCCTTGCTACTTTTGCAGCTGCATGCAACAAATTACTCATCCCTCTGTGAGATTTACTAATATATGAAACTATATACATAGCACAAGCATATGGATCTAACACAAATTGTATGTCAATGTTTGCCTTCCATGCTTTTAACACACTATCATTGTACAGAGTTACACGGATCTCACTCGGATTGCTTTTCAAAAACACTTTTGAAGAGTTTAATGAACTTCTGATACATTTAATATATTCTTCCTCGCTCATTTGGACAACATTTGTCAGAAACCCTTCAAAAGACATATCATATCCATCTTTCTTATCGTTCATTGTTTTCTGTATGTTTTGGTACAATTTGTAATACTTGTCTTTTTCAGTTTCCAGAGGCGGTAAGACCATAGTTTTGGAAAATGATAACCAAATCGACAGAGTTGTTCTTCTCGTTTTCTACATGTTCTAGAATGTTTGTGAATTTGAAGTTCTATTAAACCACTAAGATGTGGATTTTCTATAGAGCATCTTGAATACTGATCCACATAAGTAGCCAACTCTTCATCCGAATCCACATTGAATTTTGGTGCATTTTGTACCCATAAAATCATGTGTATGTGACGAACCATGTTGCTGAAATTCCACTCTAAAAAGTAATCAACAACTTTTCCAAGAGGTTCATGCTCAATCTCTAGCACTGTGTTGATGAATTCTTTAACTCTATGCTCGAAATATCTAGAACAAGTGACTGGCTAAGATTGAATGAGTTTTATCATTTGTTCCCAGGCCAGTTTTTCAATTTGGTCATCAGTGTAGTTAAAATTTTTATTTAAGATACCTGACATTTTCAACAGGTCAATCCATTTTGTATCAGCCGAGGACAATGACATAAACCAAGATGGCAAACCCAACTGTCGAATCATAGCATAAACATCTTTTTTTCTAGATTCTAAATAAGCTGGAGAATTTCTTAGCTGTTTAAATAAATAGTAACCTTCATCATTTTTTACAATATTGTCAATACAATCTGAGTTTCTTGCTTGTACAGCAGTAATATCATTTGTTCCAGTTTGACACCTTCTAACAGCAAGGTTAGCTTTATCATTCAATTGCTTCATTTGTGTGTTTTTTTTTTCAGTTTAAAAATATATTAGGTACACTGTTAGCAGCCCGCCTATCCTGACTCCTCAATTCCCACTTTGCAATATCACTATAATGTACAGGCACTTTTCTATCATGATTATCTATTCGCACCTGCCCACAAAATATGGTTTGGAAACAGATATTCAGAATCTTGATCTTGAAATATACTGAGTGGTCGCTGACCTTCTCCAGGAGCAAATGTGAAAGTAGAATTTCTGTTTTCAAGAGCTGCATCACCCAAAAGAGTGTCTATATTTCCCACATTTTCCTGAGCA
This sequence comes from Lucinisca nassula, assembly GCA_963580285.1. Classification (NCBI taxonomy): domain Eukaryota; kingdom Metazoa; phylum Mollusca; class Bivalvia; order Lucinida; family Lucinidae; genus Lucinisca; species Lucinisca nassula. The sequence continues at coordinate 13,205 of CAUZLF010000731.1, read as the reverse complement.
ATTTCTTCAGCATCTGAATCATACAGTTCTTCCACATGAGATGTATTATCATTTGAAATACCATCATTTTTTTCTAGCTGATCAATTGAACACTTGTCACAGATATCACTAACAACACCATCAAAATCAACAATATCATACTTTGAACATTCTTTTGTATATGACTCAAAAAAGTTATGTATAACCTCAGCTTGGTTCTGATCATGTGGAATATCCTGAAGACTTTCATCCAAAACACCATCAAAATCTACATTATTTGTTACAAAGCAGGCTTTTTTTGTAACTCAAAAAATGCTTACAGTGTTTCATTACTTTCTTCTTTGATTCTCTTTAACCACTGCTGGTCTATTTCAACATTTGCGTGTTTGTACAATTCACTACCACTCATTAGCCAGTGCAAAGCACAAAACACATGAAAAGGTCGAACATATTCTGAGAATACATACGACTTATATGACATATTTTTCTTTAATTTCACTGCAACTGTAACATTTTCATCAAAAGGTCTTGGTAAAGCATTTACGACTGGCTGAATATCAACAGGTACATTAACAACATTTCCTTTTATTGATAATTGGCGACCTCTAGGTAGTTCTCGCATCTGCATGAACGGTATGCGTAGGGCAATAAGGCGTTCTACAAGTAGAAACAGCTCCAATTCGTTCGGTTTTGATGGCCACTTCATTCCGTTTAAAACAGACAATTTTGGGACTTTACCACATTTAATATTGTCTTTGCATGTACAGCATATCCATTCTTCATCATTCACTGATTTCACACCTGTTAAAATTTTTTCCTTGTCTTTACAAACAAAAAGTTTAGCTTTTGACAAAGTCTCTTCAAACCATGTCTGAAGACAACAACTACACAGGTCCAACTGATATAGTCTTGTGAATCTTTTCAATACAAACATCAATATCACAACCACATTTTCTGCGCTTTGCGATTATCTTTTCAGCTTGTGAAAAAGATGGATCTTTACGCTTGGAAGCTTTTCTTTTACAATCTATAATGTTTTCAGCCTTCTTATTTCTTTCATTTAATCTCCACTGTTGTTTTGCAACCCTTTCTTGTTCTACTATGTATGGATCTGACCGTGCCTTTCTCTTTGACAGATTTTGTATTGCAATATCTTTTTGTTTAAATTCATGGCATTCTCGAGATTTTCTTTTGTTTTCACTTTCCCATTTTTGGTATTCATCTATCAATCTGGCTCTTCTCATACATGCCTTTGTCATAGCTTTGTCTTTAATCCGGCATTCTTCAGACTGTCTAGCACTCTGCTTTGATTTAAGGGTATATTCTCTATCCTTTTTCTGATATTCTTTAGACTGTCTAGAACTCTGCATTGATTTAAGGGTATATTCTCTATCCTTTTTCCGATATTCTTCAGACTGTCTAGAACTCTGCATTGATTTAAGGGTATATTCTCTACCCTTATTTCGATATTCTTCAGACTTTCTAGAACTCTGCATTGATTTAAGGGTATATTCTCTATCCTTATTTCGATATTCTTCAGACTTTCTAGCTCTCTGCTTTGATTTAAGGGTAAAATCTCTATCCTTTTTCCGATATTCTTCAGATTGTCTAGAACTCTGCATTGATTTAAGGGTATATTCTCTATCCTTATTTCGATAGTCTTCAGATTTCTAGCACTCTGCTTTGATTTAAGGGTATATTCTCTATCCTTATTTCGATATTCTTCAGACTGTCTAGCTCTCTGCTTTGATGTAAGGGTATATTCTCTATCCTTATTTCGATATTCTTCAGACTGTCTAGCACTCTGCATTGATTTGAGTGTATATTCTCTATCCTTTTTTTGATATTCTTCAGATTGTCTAGCATTCTGCTTAGATTTGAGCGTATATTCTTTATTCTTTTTTTATATACCTCAGACTGTCTAGCACTCTGCATTGATTTGAGTGTATATTCTTTATCCTTTTTTATATATTCTTCAGACTGTCGAGCACTCTGTTTAGATTTAAGAGTAAACTCTTTGTCTTTTCATTTGAAATTAGAGTCTTGTTTTCGTTGCTGCATAAATAAGAAAAAAGGTACTGAAAGAAAAGAGTTTATGAGAGTTTCTCATAAACTCTTTTCTTTTTCTCATAAACTCTTTTCTTTCAGTACCTTTTTTCTTGTTTATTTTAGTTTCTTTATTTCTAAACTTTTGATTTCTAGTTACTTTTGTACTATTACATGTTTTTTCTTCAAGTTTATGCTTTTGATCCTTAAAGTATCTGCCAATAAGCGTTGCATGATTTTCACGGCTTGAATTAGCATTAATGTCTTCTCTTGCATGTGCATTCCTCGTAAGGCTTTCAGAAACCTTTCTCTTTTTAGTTACAGTGTTCCAAGCATATTCACATGGTGTGTCAGTATGGCACTCTGCATGATTTTTAATATCACATACTGACTTATGCTCAAAATTTGATATGTCAAAGTCTATTGAAAGCATCATACTTTGAAACAACGCATATAGAAATGTCACTTGATCATCTAAACAACTGAATGCAGCTAGCAATGATTTTCCATCTGGAACAGATAATCCGTTGAAACCATGGGAATGTGAATCAAATATAAAATACTTGCAATCTCTCTTGAACACAGAAAAACAAATTGAACCTACCATTAACAAAACACTTGAAGAATTTCGTAAAGCAGTATACAATGCTTGGTGAAGAGAAGGTAAACTGGTACTGACAAACTGTTCTGTGCAAAGACCTGTCACAATAGCAGATGTTTTTACAATAACTTCTTTGTTTAAAATTGAAACTAATCTTGGAAGTTCATCAAAGCAAAGTAACTTACTTCTGAATTACCTTTTGCCCTTAATTCACGTATGATCTTATTATACAGACAATCTCCAGCTTAAAGTATGTTGTCTAGATCTGCACTACAAGAAATGTCTGAATATGCTGCATATATTAATGAACAAAGTGCATTTGCAGTATACTGAAATCCTCTGGACTCATTGCTAAATATTTCTGAACCTTGGTGAAAAGATCCCAGCTCAAATTTGATAGAGTTAAATGGACCATTAGAAGGCTCCCACAGCACTGTTTCAGTTTGTTCTGTTAAAGGAAAGGCAGTATACATAGTTTTTTCATCAATTTGTGAAGAGCATGATAACACATTGTTTGTAATCTCAATAGGTGAATGGATTTTTTTATTTTGTACTTGTTGTTGTCTGTTAATATCTTTGTAATTTGAACTTTGCAGAACTTCCATCACAGAATCAGTCAATGTATCATTTACAATATCAGAAATCTGAGCAATCTCATAACTCTCAGCAATATCAGAAATCTCAGCAATATCAAAAATCTCGGCAAAATTTGATGTATCAACGATCTCAGAAATCTCAAACACAGATGGTTTTGTGGGCTGGGATGGACCCCCATCTGATAGATTCATGACACCCATTTCAAGAGACACAGACGGTTTGTTGGGCTGGGATAGACCCCCGTCTGATAGATTCATGACACCCATTTCAAGAGACACAGATGGTTTTGTGGGCTGGGATGAACCCCCATCTGATTAATTCTCGACACCCATTTTACTTGACAGCTTCTTTGTGCCTTCTAAATCCTGCCGTGCCTTGCATACCTCCCAATTCCTTCTACGAGGCATTGTCTATTGGTAGTCTAGCAATCCTTTGTCAATATACACACTTGAGGAACATGTATCACTACAATCCAATATAAATATGATGTCACAAGGCAATATTTTTACTGGAATCAACTTTCACATAGCACTATTTTCACAGTGAATCGTTATTCCACAGGAATAGTAGTAAATGAATCAAAGTAATTCATAGTGTCCCAGAGCACTATTTTCCAAACACTTCATAATTTCACACAACACAATAATCATATACTTTTGAAAACATGTACATCCACAATAAAAAGACAAATGTCATATACAAAGGATTCTTCTGCTAATTTTTCAACCTAAAAATAGAAAATGAAATGTCAATTTGAATTTTAATTTGTCAAAAACAGTTATCAATGAAAAATGGCACAGATCGAACATGCGTACAAGAGCAGTAATACTGATATACCCATAGATCAGCAAGGCAGTTAAACTCCCAAAGGAAGAGACCCTCCATAAAATTGGTGAAATGTTTGTGATGTGTATTCAAAAGTAAGTTAACTGTACAGTTAATTGTGCCTGAACAGTTAACTGTGCAGTATACAAACAATCTGTTGTTTTTTTTACATTGTATATTAAAAAAGGTTAAATGATCAAGACATCATTCAAGATATCTTCACCAGATGCAACTTACCTCGTACAGAAGACACATAAATTAAGAGATAAATAAAAAAAAAAAATCCAAAAAAAAAAAAATAAGCTGTAACTGAAACAATTTTTACATAATGTTTCAGGCAAAATACTCAACAAGGAATGTTAAGAGCAAATTTTGATTCCATTAAGTCTGAAATTCGGACCCATTAGTGACTTTCTGAGATCAATATTTGCACACAATGTGTTCAGTTTACTCTCAACAGCATCTTTGATTATAGGGTTTGTATTATCAATATCTGTGATCCTGCAAAATACAAAAATACACTGAAAATGCTGTAGCCTCATTGAAAACAGAATTATAACAGATGTGCTCTACTTCTTGCCGGTAAATGAAAATAAAAATAATAAAAGCGTCACTAACACTACATGATACCCCACAACTGCAGACCAATATGGTATGATCCATGACCACAAAAGGCTTCCTTACGTGTTTTGTATATCTGTATATATTCCGGTAAATGAATAAAAGCGTCACTAACACTACATGATACCCCACCACTGCAGACCAATATGGTATGATCCATGACCACAATAGGCTTCCTTACGTGTTCTGTATATCTGTATATGATATTCCGGTAAATGAAAATAAAAATAATAAAGGCGTCACTAACACTACATGATACCCCATCATTGCAGACCAATATGGTATGATCAATGACCACAATAGGCTTCCTTACGTGTTCTGTATATCTGTAAAATTTTATCAGGGTATTCCATATAGTTAAGAAGCTATGGGCCAAAACACATTTCTTACATGGAAGATAAATACATGAATAAAAGTCCAAAAACTATTTAATGGAAAATGTTAAAAACCCTAACTCTGACAAATGTTAACTCATTTTGCCCACCAACCATCCCAACCATGCTTCTATAAATGGTCTATATACGTATGTTTTTTATCCAAATTCCATTAAGTAAAGGCATAAAAAAACATTTAATGAGAATTGTTAACAACCAAAACTCTGATAAAGATGTTAACGTATTTTGCCAGTTAACAATCCCAAACATGCTTCCTTTAATAGTATATATATGTGAAGTTTCATCCATATATTCTATTAAGTTATGGAATAAGAGCCCAAAAAGCATTTAATGGGACTTGTACACAGCCAAAACTGTTGAATATGTTAATGTATTTTGCCAATTAACGATAGTAAACATTCTTCCTATAGTGGTCTATATATTTGTGAAGTTTCAGCCATATATTCCATTTAGTAATGAAATAAGTGTTCAAAAACCATTTAATGGAAAATGTTAACAACAATAACTCTGTCAAATATTAACACATTTAGCCTTTAAACAATCCAAAACCTGCTTCTTATGGTGGTCTATATATCAAGGACCTACCATACATATATTCCATTTAGTAAAGGAATAAGTGCCCAAAAACTTTTTAATGGAAATTGTGAACGGCCATAACTACGTTAAATGTTAACATATTTTGCCCATTAACAATCCCAAACCACTCATACCCAATACCAATGTAATACAAAATTTGAAGAAAATCCGTGAAAAAATGTTCAAGTTATTGAACGGAAACGCCCCCAAAACCTTTATTTTGAACTAAAAAGGGCCGTAACTCTGTCTAATGTTAATGGATTTTTCCAATTAACAATCCCACACCACTCATTCCCGATATAAACATGTATGCAAAATTTGAAAAAAATTCGTGAAAAATTACGCAAGTTATCGATCGGAAATGGTGCGGATGGACGGACAGACACTCGACGGTATATCATAATACCCTACCACTACATGTGGTGGGGTATAAAAATCCAGAGAAGTGGCAGCTGAGACTGGATTCTCTAGCTTTCCCTCTAAACTTTTTCAATGTTTTGTTCTTATGGTAAGAACATATTTGCTATTTTATAAAAATAGAGAACAAATTGCTTGCTTTAAAAAGCAACTGGTATGTTAGTTTCTCAAAGGAAGTTATTTCTCAACAGTCTTATACGTGGAGTAAGTTAATTTTATTGATTCCTGATCTTTGTTTTACTTCTACTTATAACTTTGAACTGTTTGTTCAGTTTGATCATTAAGGCAGTATATATTGCAAATCCAAATTAAAAAAAATAGATCAATTTTAATAGAAGCTGACCTGCCCTCAAGTAATTTTAATTTCAGGAATTTTGACCTAAGGGGCTCCACTTTACCTGGGTAGGCTTAGTGTGATTTATATTTTCTTGTCCGTTGGGATCATTGATTCCATTGTGGAACTATGAAAATATTTGAGGGTCACTGATGAGGCCTAAATGGCCAAAATTAGCTAGTCTGGCTCAGAAAATAAGTAAACTCCATATTTTCCAGTTCTATGATGTATTCCTTGCTTCCAAAGGATAATCCTTTCTAGAACATATTTAACGTCACTACAGCTGTTATCTGGGAATGTGTGGCGGCCGTAAAAAGTCTCCCTGTCCTACATCATAGTGTAGTTTATATTTTCTTGTCCTTTGGGATCATTGATTCCATTGTGGAATTTTGAAAATACTTGAGGGTCACTGATGAGGCCTAAATGGCCGAAACTAGCTAGGCTGGCCCAGAAAACATGTACACTCCATATTTTCCAGTTCAATGATGTATTCCTTGCTTCCAAAGGATAACCCTTTCTAGAACATATTAGAACCTCTAAGCTGTTAACCAGTACTCATGTGCATTCGGTTCCAGCTCTGTGTGGAAGCACCATGTCTTCAAGCTCAAATGTGCATACTAAACATCACTATAGATTTTCTGGTACACAGGTGAGCGCTACAGGGACAGTTGGCCCTCTTGTTTTTCCATTATAAGTTTACTGGAGCTAATGGGCCCATGGGCGTGGCCAATTTTAACCCCAAATTGATGAGCATTGGTGGCAGGATTTATATAGGTGACAACTTGACGTTGGTACATGTTATATATTTAATCTCTGGGCCCTGTGGTTTCAGAGAAGATTTTATAAGTTTTTTCCCATTGTAAGTCTATGGAAGCTAAAGAGCCCTGGGGTGTGGCCAATTTGGATCCCAGGGGCATAATTGGCAGGATTTATGTCGTTTGGTTTCAGAAGAAGATTTTTTAATTCCATTATAAGTCTATAGCAGCTGATGAGCTCGGGCGTGGCCAATTTTGACCCAAGGGGCAGGGTTAGCAGGATTTATGTAGGTGACTATTTTACGTTGCTAGATACTAAATATCCAAGCTCTGTGCTTCACAGTTTCAGAGAAAAAGATTTTTTAAGCTTTTCTCCATTATGGGAGCTAAGTGGCCCCGGGGCGTGGCCCATTTGGACCCCAGGGGCATGATTGGCAGGATTTATGTAGGTGACCATTTGCCATTGCTACATGCTAAATATCTAAGCTCTGGGCCCTGTGGTTTCAGAGAAGATTTTTGAAGCCTTTTTTTCCATAATAAGTCTATGGGAGCTAAGAGGCCCCAGGGTGTGGCCAATTTGGACCCCAGAGTCATGATTGGAAGTATTTATGTAGGTTACCACTTGACATTGTTACAAGCTACATATCTAAGCTCTGGGCCCTGTGGTTTCAGAGAAGATGATTTTTGAAGCTTTTTCCATTATGAGTCTTTGGGAGCTAAGTGGGTCCCAGGGTGTGGCCCATTTGGACCCAAGGGGCATGATTGGCAGTATTTATGTAGGTTATCACTCGTCATTAGCACATGCTAAATATCTAAGCTCTGGGCCATATGGTTTCAAAGAAGAAGATTTTTGAAGCTTTCTTCCATTATAGTTGTATGGGAGCTAAGGAGCCCCAGGGCGTGGCCTATTTGGACCCCATGGGCATGATTGGCAGGATTTATGTAGGTGACCACTTGCCATTGCTACATGCTAAATATCTAAGCTCTGGGCCCTGTGGTTTCAGAAGATTTTTGGAACTTTTTTTTCCATTATAAGTCTATAGGAGCTAAGGGGCCCCGGGGGTGGCCCATTTGGACCCCAGTGGCATGATTGGCAGGAATTATAAAGGTGACTTCTTGCCGTCACTACATGCTAAATATCTAAGCTCTGGACCCTGTGGTTACAGAGAAGTAGATTTTTTAAGCTTTTTCCATTATGAGTCTATGGGAGCAAAGGGGCCCCGGGGCGTGGCCCATTTGAAACCCAGGGGCATGATTGGCAGGAATTATGTAGGTGACCACTTGCCGTTGCTACATGTAAATATCTAAGCTCTGGGCCCTGTGGTTTCAGAGCAGAAGATTTTAGATCCTTTTTTCCATTATAAGTCTATGGGAGCTAAGGGGCCCTGGTCGTGGTACATTTGGAACCCAGGGGCATGATTGGCAGGGTTTATGTAAGTGACCACTTGCCGTTGCTACATGCTAAATATCTCAGCTCTCGGCCCTTTGGTTTCAGAGAAGAAGCTTTGTGAAGCTTTTTTTCAATTATGAGCCAATAGGAGCTAAGGGCCCCGGGCGTGCCCTGTCGGACCCCAGGGGCATGATTGGCAGGAATTATGTAGGTGACCACTTGCCGTTGCTACATGCTAAATATCTAAGCTCTGAGTCCTGTGGTTTCAGAGGAGAAGATTTCTGAAGGTTTTTTTTTCCATTTTGAGTCTATGGGAGTTAAGGGGCCCCGGGGCGTGGCCCATTTGGACCCCAGGGCCATGATTGGCAGGATTTATGTAGGTGACCACTTCCCGTTGCTACATGCTAAATATCTGAGCTCTGGGGCCTGTGTTTCAGAGAAGAAGATTTTTTAAGCTTTCTTCCATTATGAGTCTATGGGAGCTAAGTGGGACCCAGGGTGTGGCCCATTTGGACCCCAGGGGCATGATTGGCAGGATATATGTAGGTTTCCACTTGTCATTGCCAAATGCTATAGAAGAAGATGTTTGAAGCTTTCTTCAATTATGAGTGTATTGGAGCTAAGGGGCCCCAGGACGTGGCCCATTTGGACCCCTGGGGCATGATTGGCAGGATTTATGTAGGTTACCACTTGTCATTGCCACATGCTAAATATCTAAGCTCTGTCCCTGTTGTTTCAAAGAAGAAGATTTTTGAAGCTTTCTTCCATTATGAGTGTATGGGAGCTAAGGGGCCCAAGGGCGTGGCCCATTTGGACCCCAGGGGCATGATTGGCAGGCATTATGTAGGTGACAACTTGCCGTTGCTACATGCTTAATATCTAAGCTCTGGGCCCTGTGGTTTCAGAGAAGATTTTTGGAGCTCTTTTCCATTATAAGTCTATAGGAGCTAAGGGGCCCCAGGGTGTGGCCCGTTTGGACCCCAGGGGCATGATTGGCAGGAATTATGTAGATGACTACTTGTCGTTGCTACATGCTTAATATCTAAGCTCTGGGCCTTGTTGTTTCAGAGAAGAAGATTTTTGAAACTTTGTTTTCCATTATGAGTCTATGGGAGCTAAGGGGCCCCGGGGCGTGACCCATTTGGACCCCAGGGGCACTATTGGCAGGATATATGTAGGTGACCACTTGCTGTTGCTACATGCTAAATATCTCATCTCTGGGCCCTTTGGGTTCATAGAAGAAACTTTTTAAGCTTCTTCAATTAAGAGCCTATAGGAAATAAGTGGCCCCAGGCGGCGCCCGTTCGGACTCCAGGGGCATGATTAGCAGGAATTATGTAGGTGACCACTTGCGGTTGCTACATGCTAAATATCTAAGCTCCGGGCCCTGTGGTTTCAGAGTAGAAAATTTTAGAAGCTTTTTTCCATAATGAGTCTATGGGAGCTAAGGGGCCACGGGGCATGGCCCATTTGGACTCCAGGGCTATGATTGGCAGGATTTATGTAGGTGACGATTTGCCGTTGCTACATGCTAAATATCTAAGCTCTGGGCCCTGTGGTTTCAGAGAAGATTTTTTAAGCATTTTTCCATTATGAGTCTATGGGAGCTAAGTGGGTCCCAGGATGTGGCCCATTTGGACCCCAGGGGCATGATTGGCAGGATTTATGTAGGTTTCCACTTGTCATTGCCAGATGCTAAATATCTAAGCCCTGGGCCCTGTGGTTTCAAAGAAGAAGATTTTTTAAGCTTTCTTCCATTATGAGTATATGGGAGCTAAGGAGCCCCAGGGCGTGGCCCTTTTGGACCCCAGGGGCATGATTGGCAGGATTTATGTAGGTTACCACTTGTCATTGCCACATGCTAAATATCTAAGCTCTGGGCCCTGTGGTTTCAAAGAAGAAGATTTTTGAAACTTTCTTCCATTATGAGTGTATGGGAGCTAAAGGGCTCAAGGGCGTGGCCCATTTGGACCCCAGGCGCATGATTGGCGGGATTTATGTAGGTGACCACTTGCCGTCACTACATGCTAAATATCTAAGCTCTGGGCCCTGTGATTTCAGAGAAGTTTTTTGGAGCTATTTTTCCATTATTGGTCTATAGGAGCTAAGGGGCCCCGAGGCGTGGCCCATTTGGACCCCAGGGGCATGATTGGCAGGAATTATGTAGGTGACAACTTGCAGTTGCTACATGATAAATATCTAAGCTATGGGTCCTTTGATTTCAGAGAAGAAGATTTTTGAAACTTTTTTTTTTCCATTATGAGTCTATTGGAGCTAAGGGGCCCCGGGGTGTGATCCATTTGGACCCAGGGGCATAATTGGCAGGATTTATGTAGGTGACCACTTGCTGTTGCTACATGCTAAATATCTCAGCTCTGGGCCCTTTGGTTTCAGAGAAGAAACTTTTTGAAGCTTTTTTTCAATTATGAGCCTATAGGAGTTAAGGGGCCCCGGGCGTGGCCCGTTCGGACTCCAGGGGCATGATTAGCAGGAATTATGTAGGTGACCACTTGCGGTTGCTACATGCTAAATATCTAAGCTCTGGGCCCTGTGGTTTCAGAGAAGAAGATTTTTGAAGATTTTTTTCCATTATGAGTCTATGGGAGGTAAGGGGCTCCGGGGCGTGGCCAATTAGGACTCCAGGGCCATGATTGGCAGGATTTATGTAGGTGATCACTTGGCGTTGCTACATGCGAAATATCTAAGCTCTGGGCCCTGTGGTTTCAGAGAAGAAGATTTTTGAAGCTTTTTTCCATTATGAGTCTATGGGAGCTAAGGGGGTACCAGGGTGTGGCCCATTTGGACACAAGGGGTATGATTGGCAGGATTTATGTAGGTGACCACTTGTTATTGCCACGTGCTAAATATCTAAGCTCTGGGCCCTGTAGTTCCAAAGAAGAAGATTTTTGAAGCTTTTTTCCACTATGAGTGTATGGGAGCTAAGGGCCCCGGGGCGTGGCCCATTTGGACCGCAGGGGCATGATTGGCAGGATTTATTTAGGTGACCGCTTGCAATTGCTACATGCTTAAAACCTTAGCTCTGGGCCCTGTGGCTTCAGAGAAGAAGATTTCCATTCAGTGTCTATAGGAGCTAAGGGATCAAGGGTGTGGCCAGTTTGGACCCCAGGGGCATGATTAGCAGGAATTGTGTAGGTGACCACATGCAATTGCTACATGCTCAATATCTAATCTCTTGGCCCTGTGTTTTCAGAGGAGAAGATTTTTCGAGCTTTTTTCCATTAAGAGTCTTTAGGAGCTAAGGGGCCCAGGGCGTGGCCCGTTTGGACCCCAGGGGCATGATTGGCAGGAATTATGTAGATGACCACATGCCATTGCTGCATTCCAAATATCTAAGCTCTGGGCCCTGTGGTTTCAGAGAAGAAGATTTCGAAGCTTTTTTCCAGTATGAGTCAATTGGAGCAACGGGAGCCCGGGCGTGGCCCATTTGAAACCAAGGGGCATGATTGGCAGGAATTATGTAGGTGACCACATGCCGTTGCTACATGCTAAATATCTAAGCTCTGGGCCCTGTGGTTTCAGAGAAGAAGATTTTTTTTTTCATTATGAGTCTATGGGAGCTAAGGGGCCCCGGGGCATGGCCCATTTGGACCCCAGGGGCATGATTTATGTAGGTTTCCACTTGCCGTTGCAACATGCTAAATATTCCAGCTCTCGGCCTTGTGGTTATAGAGAAAAAGCTTTTTGAAGCTTTTTTCCATAATGAGCCTATAGGAGCTTAGGGGGCCGGGGCGTCGCCCGTTTGGACCCCAGGGGCATGATTGGCAGGAATTATGTAGGTGACCACTTGCCGTTGCTACATGCTAAATATCTAAGCTCTGGGCCCTGTGGTTTTAGAGAAGAAGATTTTTGAATCTCTTTTTCCATTATGAGTCTATAGGAGCTAAGGGGCCCGGGGCGTGGCCAATTTGGATCCCAGGGGCATGATTTGCAGGAATTATGTAGGTGACCACTTGCCGTTTCTACATGCTAAATACCTAAGCTCTGGGCCCTGTGGTTTCAGAGAAGAAGATTTTCGAACCTTTTTTCCATTAGGAGTCTATGGGAGCGATTGGTCCCCGGCGTGGTCCATTTGGAGCCAAGGGGCATGATTTGCAGGAATTATGTAGGTGACCATTTGCCGTTGCTACATGCTAAATATCTAAGCTCTGGGCCCTGTGGTTTCAGAGAAGAAGATTTTTGAAGCTTATTTTTCCATTATGAGTCTACAGGAGCTAAGGGGCCCCGGGTGTGGCCAATTTGGACCCAAGGGGCATGATTGGCAGGATTTACGTATGTCACCACTTAACATTGTTACAAGCTAAATATCTAAGCTCTGGGCCCTGTGGTTTCAGAGAAGAAGATTTTTAAATTTTTTCCATTATAAGTCTATGGGAGCTAATGTTGCCATGGCAACCAGAATTCCAATCTGATCAGCCCAAAAACCTTATGCAGCCTTTCCCCCTACCTGATGATGCTTCACATTCAATTTGATCAAGATTGGCCATGGGGTATTAGATATATACTTATTTGAAATTGTTTACGGACGCACGCACGGACGGACGCGCGCACGACGGACCAAATGTGATCACAAAAGCTCACCTTGTCCCTACGTGACAGGTGAGCTAAAAATACAAACACCTGACTCGTTTTGCAGAACTTTGCGTCTCAC